>JBBPTO010000903.1:0-20954 GCA_038094155.1 Pulveroboletus cf. aberrans | reverse complement strand
GGAAACTCTGAACAGGCGCAATTCTATCATAACGGCAGGCACCACCAGCGGTAAGACCCCCTGCCAAACCCTAATACCACTGCTGCTTCGACCGAGCACGGTGTCGGTCACTATTTCGCCTCTCAAGTGTCTGTAGATCACCCGGGTATGGTTATTTGGGCTGTGATGTCTCCCTTCGACGTCTACATGTTATGTCTGCTACCATTTACTAGGTGTCGGTGTGCGAGAAGTATCACATCAAAACAATTGCGATTAACGATCGCAATCACTCGGTCTACACAATGACAAGGAAAGTTGTACAAGAGATTTGTGAGTGATGTGAGGGAAATTGTGAGACCTCACGTTTGAGCGAACTTTTGCGAGCTGGGCGACAATGATCTGACAAGGCTATGTATATCAAGAGAATTTAGGATTTAAAACTAGGTACAAGATTGATTCGTACGGTACATGCATCCTTGGTAGTGTTTTCTTTGATGGCACGAGGCGTTTGAGAGGCACGCATGAGAAGTTTGCTGAGAGTCGGTGCAAGTCCTGACACTGCTGTGCCAACTTTCGAGGAAATGTCCCATGTGGCCAGAAATTTTTGGGGGACACCACTGGACAATAAGTTGTTAAAACCACCACCACAGCTTAAATGTCGTAGTGTAATCTGAAATGTCACACCTGATTCCAAAATGTCACGCATGTTCTCAAATGTCACGACTGATTCTAAAATGTCATGCATGTTCTCAAATGTCACGGGTGATTCTAAAATGTCACACCTGATTCTAAAATGTCATGCAAGTTCTCAAATGTCACACCTGATTCTAAAATGTCATGCAAGTTCTCAAATGTCACGGCTGATTCTAAAATGTCACATATTTTAAAGTGTTACGGTACACTCCAAAATGTCACCCGTATGTCACAGGTGGCTGTGCTGTGCTAGCAGTTTCCTTTTTGCGCTTTCCTCCACCGATAATGCTCTGTTGGTCCCCTCATCTGATGTTGTTGGCTGCTGTGGAGACTGCCTGATGCGCCTTATGGAGGTGCTTGGTGGTCGATGAGGTAGGTTCCCCTGATGTTGGAGTTGGCTGCTCCCATTCGCTGTCATCCACGGGTCGTTCATCAATGCTCTCGAATCTTTCCTTTCACGTCTACTCGGGACAGGTGTGTGTCCTTCTTGCCAGGAGGGCCTGTCCAATTCATTGACAGTAGGCATTCAAAAAGCTCAGACACAACTCGGACTGCCAATTCACTGTTGCGCAGTCGTACAGAGCTCACAATCATCAATCTGACGAGTCTCCTTTGCATGATCCAGGCAGCGAGCACCTCTGCAGCTCATCGCCAATTCCGTCACCATTGTGTGATGTGACAGCTTGTAACACAGGCTTGAAGTGAGTGTGGCCATCCTGCTCTTGGCTAGGTTCTACCATCGCCACCCTGCTTGCATCCCTCCTGTCGCTACTACCATGGCACCGCCCCTTGTCCTTGCCGTCACTGTCACTGCACAGCCTTCACGTCACTTCACCCTTTACCTCGGTGTTATGGCACTACCACCTGCCTCTTTTGTTGTCATTTGACTCGTGTGAGCCAGACGATGGCAAACTATTCAATAGCATGGGTACGTGCCCTTGTGCCGTTGACCTGGCCTCCAAACACGTTGAAATATCCACTCATTCTCGCGTCGTTGACCTCTCCTTCATGCCTGTGCACCCTCTTGCCACTGGATCCTGGGAGAGTATCACCATTACATGCCCTCCCATTGACATTGTGCGCCTCCCGCTACCATCACCCACGTGCTGCCCTCACGCACCCTCCTGTCGTCCTCGCACACTCTCCCATCCCCTCCCTTTGCCCTTCCATTGCCCCCATCATCTGCCCTCCCATGCCATCGTCCTCCCATGCCCTTCCTTCACCCTCGTATGGCTGTGCATCTCACGTTGCCATCCTGCCCATGCGCCCTCCTCACGCACCCTCCTGTCACCCTCACACACCCTCCCGTTGTTAGATTTAGCAAGCGTGCACACAGTTGCACGCGTCTTCTTTTTGTCTGTATGTTTTTCATTCTTTCTTTGTGTCTCGTGATTATGCAGTCGCCGGCGAGAGTCAATCGCCGGCGCAAATCAGCCTTTTGTTCTAGATTACAATACAAATGTTTCGTCTCATGCTTGGGCCAGTCTCGGGCCCAGCATGCCTTTCTGATCATATGCCTTGTTCCCGTCCAGAGGCCCCGAGCCTCCACGCATATTTAGAGTCGTCTTCGTATCCGTTTGCAGCCCCTCAGTCCGTTGTCTATCGTGTGTGACTGAGGTGAGCTTTACTGATTAGTTTGCACAACCATGTCGAGACTCATGTACAATAGTTAACTTCGTCTCGACAGGTAATGATATCAGTCCGTTGTCTATCGCGCGTGACTGAGTTAACTTCGTCTTGACAGAACGAAGCCGCGCGATTCTACTCACCCGAGTACCGCTCATACCCTCTTCCTCCTCCTCACCCATGTCCTGCTGTTTGTCCTCATCCTCATCCCAAGAAACTTCACCATCGAGCCCTACACACCAACATGCTCATTGAACTATTCAGTTCACCCCCAGATGCCACCCCTCATCCTTACAGGTGTCCACCAGCCAACCTCCACCCCCAGATGAAAGGGAAGACAATTTTGAATTTGATGACGCTGCCATGTCTAACATGACTGGTGAGCCCTATGGAGACTATAAGGACTTTTGAAGTACAGTGACTTCAAGTCTACTAAGGGGGTAATGTTATGATTTACCTTGGACTATGCTTTTCTCTGAACTTATTACTTACATACACATGAGTATAAGTCCCAACTTGGACGTTTATTTCTCTTCGTCGCTGACTATGATACCTTGACTTATCATCCACTTCCATTGCATTCTATGTGATTCCACTCCACTTGCTCTATCAGTGATTCCTTCCATCATATTCCTTTACATTTCATGCCTGCCCTAGATTCCCTTATGTATATAAACCCATGTCGTCACACATATGCTCCTCAGTCTAGTCTTACTATTCTCTACCTTATCCACTCATCACTGCTGGAATACATCAGTGTTCCCACTCCATGATACAGGCCTAAGGGTAGCCTTAATACCTTCTTGTTCATCATTGCTGTGAACTACCCTTAAGTGGGGAGTCTTCATTGTTGACCTCATTTAGAGGTCTCCTTGTCACCACCCTTCAAAGGGAAGTCCTTGTCATCTGTCCTTGATAGTAGGCAGACTCCTCATTCACTGTTAACTCGGTAGTACTCCCTTGTTGCTGAACCTCGCTAGTAGGTAGGCTCCTTTGTAGACATCTTGCCATCATCAAGCTCCATCGCTCTCATCCATGGTTAAGTCCACAGCTTCAATGGTTCTATGCCTGCCCTTGTTTAGGTCAGCCATAACAGCCAGGTATTGTCTGATATGGTACACAACAGATGCACCAATGTTTAGGGCAGGTCTAAATGTGGTAAAAAGTGAGACTAAACTTGAAATGAAACCAGAGACTCACATTTCATATGGTTTAGGTTGGTTGAAAATATTAATCTATCTGAGTTGTGTTAGTAAATATTTAATTATCTAGTGGTTATCAGTTGTGGGTGCAGATAATATCTATCGATTATTGGATATCAGAGATAACCTCAAAATTTCCCACAAACCAAGTTGAGATATTTCAAAATTTATGGATTATCAGTTATACAGGGTATCAGTTAGGAGGGAGTCAACTGTACCAAGTTTCAACAGGGCATGGATAGCAGGCTGTGCCACACAGTTGTAATAGGATGGTACAAGGGTACTCCTGTTGTGCAGGGCAGAGAAGAAAGAGGTGAGTCAAGAATGCTCACTGAGATAGAGATCAAAGTTCTTGTGACCAAGTTTGGGTTAGTCAAGATTGATGAGATCAACCCTTGTAGAGCTTCTTAGAAGCTTGATCTTGAGGGGAAATGAATCTCATTATTAATTTCATCATGGCACCTATCACCTTTAAATACATCTAGGAACATGTATGTTCTTGTATGTGATGTAGCTAGAACAAGGTTGATGATGTCAGAATCACATCATATGATCAGTCATGCTGCTCCACTTATTTGAAATAGGTGAAGTTGGATCTGAATTAATCCAACACAGCCATTGTGGAGCTAAGAAAGCTCCAGACTGATGACATCATAGCTGAGTCATAAAGACTGCATCTAGATCATATGGTTGATCCTATAGTGTAATTAAGATTACACTTTAATTAAGTTTGACTGATGCAACAGTCAAGCCTTAATACTCAACCTAGGTCTTTAGTAACATGAATAGTGTATTAGCACTATGGTCTGCCTGTATTAAAAGAGCACAGGACCTAGTGTTCGATTCATAGAATCTCAACAATATATCCATCCATAGCACCAAAGGTATGTGACAGGGATGTGCACAAAGTACATTGAGGTACCTTTAGGTGGGGCTTATAACCTAAAGAGATGCAAAGATTGCTTTGTCTCATCCTCTAAGGTAGCAGACAGTACCAGTCAAGGAACTGATAGGGAGAGGAAAGGGTATGGACCTTGATGGAAGAACTCACCAAGGGTAAATGGAGTATCACAAGATAGAGAGTCTTAGAGTAAGATAGACAAGAAGGTGGACTCAACTTGACTGTCTGAGTTACCAGAAGAACTAATTGAATAACTGGAGAGTAGCTCTCCCTAAATACATACATACTTTACAGGACTGTTTGTCTCTGTATAGGTCTTATTATATGAGTCATGAAACATGACTAAACAACTGAAATTATCAGTAGGACATAGATACTGGCCAATGGCATAAGTATCTTGTTTCTATAATGAATGATGAAACAATATGAGAGTGTAATAAACAACTGATAATCACATGATTATGATCTAGAACCTTGGTTATGTAATAAAAGAGCAGAAAGCAAATACCAAGTTTCAACAAGAATGGCAGCTGAGACTAATGTCAACAGCTGAGATGTAAACACAATGCCACCAAAGTGCTCTCTTGTTACAAGGTGTTTTGACCATTGAGTTGACTGTGGGGTTGGGAGTTTGCAGCCCTGATTGATCAGCAGTTGAGGGGGAGCCAAACATGAGTATACCTTGTATCCAGTGGTGTAAACACCATTTTGCCACACCAGACAAACAATTATTCTAATATTTTCCACTGTTGAGCAATGAAATAAATAGGGACAAGTTATTCTGCCTCTTTTGATGACCTCAGTTTCTCCAACAGTGTTGGCTAAGTTTTCTGAAAATGATATATAATATTTATTGAGGATTTATTCTTTCCCCAAGGTGCAATTTGTTTAACTCTATGTTTACACTAAGTTGTTCACACTTATCTGACCCTGCCCATGGTGTTACAACTCACATGATACAGTCATTACAGCCCAACAACACTGGCAGCAGGCATGGTGGGGTAATGTGGGTGAGAACCACCCCATCAATTAATGGCATCATTGCTGACCTCATGTTCCTCAGCTGCAGTGTCTGACTGATCTCAAACCAGAGCACAGGCACTACCCATGCCAGCAGCCACATCCTCTCAGTTGGCAGCACAACACTGAGACACTGATGCCATGTAGCTCATGATGATGACGCTGGTCACATTGCTTCATGCTGGCACCACTGCAAGCGTGAGTATCGTCACTCTGAGTCAGTGTCACTCACTGGCAGACATGTCTGACAAGCCAACACTGGGACTGCAGATTCCCAGCTTCCAAGTCGTACATCCCGGTGGTGCATGTTGTCCCAAATCAGAGGCCTGAAAGGATGTGGTCAAACAGTGGGTCAGTGGCATGCCTGAGCTCGGCCTTGACATCCCACTGAAGGACTGGCCTGAGGCATGGTGGTCCCATGGCATGAACCACAGCAAGTTTGCCATGCAATACCACAACTGAGAAACCATCATGAAGGAGTTTCTTGAAGTATAAGTGTCATCCTTGGATGTCAGTCACATTAGATGAACACTCACAGGCCTGTTGCTGCTTGAATGAACGTGCTTACCACAGCTATGATTCAGATGAGGCCCACTTTCTCATCACATATTCCAAGGCACAGAGAGGGGTCACTCCACTGCTCCATGCCATCAACAGGGCATGGGAGGCATGTGGTGAGAGAAAACTGAGGGCCAAGCGGCCAAAGTAGAACTCAAAGTGGATGCCCCACTGCCGTGTGGCCACCGCAGCTCCACATGCTGACTGACCATTGAGGCCTCCATCTGTTGAGGCCCCTCCATCATGATGGGCCCCACCACCCTGTTCATACCCTCCATACATGCTCCACAGTGCTCACCCCCAACTTGACCATCTCTTACCTGCTCTGATGGCCAGACCATTGCTGCCCCCTCATGGGCCCATGCTATGCCATCCATACACACATGACAGGGCTTGCCTCAACCGCCAGACTGAGGGGGGGTTCATCATTGTCATCATTGATGGCCCCAGCTGCCTTACTGTCCATAGTCCTCATATACTGATCAATGATAACTTACCACAACCCACACCTTGTGGCAATGATCACTGACCCTGATTGTCATTGTTGCCAGTGGTAGTTTCCACCTGCCCTCTTTTTCTTTCGAGTAGTTAGTGACCTACAATAAATCAGATCAGATCAGATCACTGCCCTCATACTAAGTTAGGATAATCAATCAATTCATTCAAGGAATACAATCTACAGGCAGCAGTTGGATACTTGATACATCAGCTTCAGCACACATGTTGTGGTGTGAAAAAGAAGAAAGGAAAATGTACATGAGGGTCCAAATTGTCCAAAATGAACAGTGTGGTGACATCAGGAATCTAGTTGCAATCTCTGGCAACCCTGGGACATACCATACAATGAGGATGGTCAGGATCAGGGGTCCCCAATAATGTGGCAGAGGAGCTACTGGCTCTGTGAAGGGTGATATGAATCATTGTCCGGATGCGGACATTTGGTTCCACGGAAATTGTTACAAAACCAATTTTCATAGCGGAATACTGCAGTCTGTTCAACCCCCATCTTGATGCTGGCTTGAATTGCCCTCCAATCAAACTTGACCCTGAGTTCAGCCTCCTGAAGCTTGTGCAAGGCAGACCTTGACTGGACAGCCTTGGCAGCAAGTTCAACAAATGCATTCTTTGCAGCAGACAGCCCATTCCTGATTGCATGTTCTGCATCCTCCATCTCAATCTGAGGATATAGAAACTAGAAATGAGGTGAGTCAGTGTCATAGTACACACTTATTGATTGCTTACACCAGTTGTGCTGTCACTGTCCACATCTAAGATACCATCTTTCTTGACCCAAACACAATATTGGACTTCACAGACCTCACACCATGTGTGTCCAGCAATGGTAATGGGGTCAAAGACCAATGGCTCAAGTTCACCTGAGTCAGAGTTGTCAGAATCAAGGGTACTATCAGTGTCAACAGTATTGGATGGGGTGCCCTCTGCCAGCAAACTGGCAGTGGATTCATCTGTGGAGGCAGGGAGGGATAGAAAATGGGAGGAAGAAAGAAGGTTTTCATGGCAAGTGAAGTATTTCCAAGTTGGTGAGTCCTCCAGTGGTGACTTGTAGTCACAAGCCTCCTTGACAAAGATTGCAACAACGAGCTCCAGATCTGGCCATCCCTTGACCTCATTCTGAATCTTTTCCATCAAAGCATTGCGATCCTGAGTGAATGCACACTCCACCACAGCAAAGAGACGCTTAGAGCGTATGCGGTCCCCAGTGGATGTGGCAACAAGGCCAAGATCAGGGGTGAAGAGGAAGTCAGTGACTCTCGAATAGTGTAGTATATTGGGTTCTAGGGCAATGCGAAGGCATTGGTGATTGATTGGAAGTGCATCTAGAGCTGGCTGGACTGCCCTGCTGAAATCAGTGATGGTGAACTGGTGGACTGGAGTATGCATTTCAACAATAAGTAATCCATGGCTGGGGTGATAAGACAACCTGATAACAATCAATAACTGGCACAATGGCTGCATCATTATTCAAAACAGGCCTAAATGTGGTGGAGACAAGACTAAATGTGAAGTTTAAATCGGGGTTCACATTTAGTCTAGCATTGAGATTGGAACGAAATATGGATCCAACCCGTTGTGTGGTCTGACTGTGAAGCAGAGATTACTCACCTGGGTTTCCTTATTAAAAAAGACTTGCACCTTTCCACTATATTTTCCAGGACTTCGTAATCCTCAATGGTGACGTCATTGAACACCTGTTGGAAGGGTGTGGTTATCAATGGATCATACTTGTTCGGTTACTTACGTGGATCTCATGGTTTGGGCTATGGGTCATGCACAGTTTGAGATCCATTAAAATGCCGTTGATAAGGTCTATAGCAACTTGAGCCCATCAGGAACACATGCAACTCAACGACGTACCATTCGATGTGACTTGCGTCGACTGTGAAGCGATTGGGGAGATGCAAGCTATCTTCGCCTCTGTAGAATTTGTTTTCGGGCTAAATTGGGATGGCTTCTCGACATGCAAAGCGCTTAGCAAGTTGTGGACGGGCGGGCTCGTCGCAGACTCCCTTCCTGTAGCACTGCAGCGTGGTCCCTGCAGCAGAGCGGGACACCTGAGGAAGCTGCGCGCTGGAGAGAATTTCGCCTGTGTTGTCTGAGCCGGTGGGGGGCTGGTGAGCTGATGAGGGGCCAGTGAGTACTGTGGCCCAGAAGAGTCCACACCAGGTGCTGACGACATGGTGGGATGATGGCAGGAATTCGCAACCTTCGTTCCCTTAGGAGTCCTGGTCGTTGCGTGGTATATAAATCATCCAAAAAGGGGCTGTCAACCAAAGTAAACAAAAGGTATACGATTATGAAGCAGTGTGAGAGCGGCATGACAAATAGGAGCGGAAACCATATAACAGCTGCTAACTCACGCCAGCCTTTTGGGATTCCAGCGAACCGCCGCGGGAGTTGACGTCGAGGGGGGAGGGGTTTGGTGTCAAAGTTAGAACTCCGTTGCGTTCTTAGACTCAGTGAGACGTTTGATCATACTTAGCCTGTGCAGTGGCACGCGTTCCGACCGAGTCAGCTATTCAGCTACTCGGAGGTTACGTCCTCCTTCCACCCGATTTTCAAGTCGCTCATCACCACAACACCGAAATGTACCCCTCTTTACTGCCCTCTCACTGTCGAGGCGTGATCAGGTTCAGTTTCATAACTGTCATGCCAAGATTTGTTCGTCGTAGTTTATACTCTCTTCATTTTCATTAGGTTACCATATTTACCACGTCGACTGGAAGTAAGCCATGCTTACACGCTCCCTGCAACTCATGTGCCACAGTCACTACGGACTCGTGGTCTAGCCCTCGGACGTGCTCCAACAAGATTCAGGTGCCTCGACATACTCCAGTAAGACAGTGGGGAAGATCCATCCAAGGGTATCCGATATCCATCATGAACCTTCGGTCCTGCTTGCACGGATTGTAGGAAACGCCAACGGACCAGCTCCCGTGCAGACAAATGTCAGGACCTCGTTGGCTGGACGATGCCTCGATCATACTGAACATCATCGACTAGGGATTCCCGAACGGCTCTCAGTCCTCGCACAAACCAACTCGGCTTGGTCGATCTCTGACGGATCACCACGTTGCCACATCGATCATATGTACCACCCCTCTCAAATAGGTCCGCAACGTCGACGTCAGCCCGACGTTCTTCGCGATACCCATATCGACGCGGATGTCATGTAGGTTCTAGAATACGGGCAGAGGGCAAATGGAAGCGGCCCTCGGTCCGCAATGCGAGCAGACGAGCCCAGTTTCAAACAGGGGTAACCTCTGGAATTGATCGATCGATGCTCATTTCCCACCAGGTGTGCAGTCGAGAGCGTTGACAAAAGGAAGACATTGATTGCACTTCGTCCGTGTCGACTCGACGATGGCGCGAATTTGGCCTGGTGGTTCAGGGCAAATGGAAGCGTGCGTCTCTCAGTCGACGTCACCTCCATCACTGACGCAGTCATGAGAATGAAGAAAAGTCTATCTGTCGCCATAGGAGTGGGACATGTACATGAATGAACAACCTTCATTAAACCAAAATAAGAGCAACGCGGTGTGGTTTGCGCGTTGAGCGTTGAACGTTCATCTCGGTACCAATGACGCGACACTATCAGACGACGCAGATTGAAAGAAGCACGAGCGTCGTTCAACGACGTTGGGAAAAATTTGTTTGTCTGTCAGCGATACGAACGTGCGTGCATACTGACCGCTACAAGGAGTACCTTCGCCCATGCCTCCCTTGAGCTCAAGCTGCTCGAACGCCACCGTCGACAAAAGAATGATATTAAAAATGAATGAATGCCGCCGAACGGATGATATACGTTCCACACCCTTCTTGCGCTGTCTCTCTGCATTCTGTGGTACGTATATGAAACGAAAATGTAAATTTTAGCATGAGTGAAACGATGAACGAGGTCCGTGGTGTGAATAGATGAGAACCGAGGGGAAAGCAGACATGAAACGGCGCGGAAATTCGATTCGATGCGACGTCCTTCAACGCACGTCCAACCGATCCCTGCAGAGCGGGCACGTTTGACTCCGGTCCAGCCAGGTCTCCAAACATTTTTCGTGGAATCTAAACGTGGCCGTCAGACGAACAACATATCAGACTTCCTCGACGCAGCTGCACACGCACGCATGTTTGCAGGCGGCGCCCAAGATACCCTCATCGCCATCCTTGAACCGCGTCATACAAATTGCACACTTCTCCACGGCAGCGCCCAACAAGGACATCTTCAACTTCACACGACCGTCCCGCGTCACTCGCCTTCGCACGAGCTCGACCTTGCCCACGAGGTAGCTCGGACTCGGATCCGCGGAGGTGTCGCCTGGCGCGTCACTGTCCGGCAAAGGAATAGTGGGCGGGGTCGGGGATGGTGGAGTAGCGGGCCCAAGGAGGTCCGCGATGAGAAGAAGCGCCTAAGCACGAGGATTCGTTCACGTCGTACGGGTTGAGATCGTCGTCAATCGGAGAACTCACGTCATAATCGGACCCGTCCGACATGGCCTGGTCGCCCAGACTGGAGACCAGTCCGTTGATGTCTGGGACGTCAGATGTAGGGGTCGTCTGCATCGACGTGTCAAAGAACTCGACGGATCTACTGGCGGCAGTAGAGAGGGTAAGGCTGGACGCAGAGGCGTAACCGCTCGTCGTTGGGGTCAACGGCCCAGGAGGGCTGACCGTACCGCTATCGCTCGTGTTATCGTTGTCATCGCCGTTATTATCATCGAGACCAAGGAAGTCCATGCAAAGGGGTGTAATAGGGTTAGAGGGGGGTTGGAGTACCTTGTCTAGGCTGTCGTCATCCAGATCGATAAGCAGCCCTTCTGGAATAGGGGGTGTACTGGGAGTAGCGGAAACGATCGCCTTTGGATGCGGAGCAACTTGAGGTTGAGTCACACTCTTGTCAAGAATCCAGGTCAATGATGGGGAGATGGGAGGAGTCGCTGGGAGCGGTCTGCCGGGATAGTGACGTCGAGGAGATGATTGGGTGGACGATGGAGGAAGGCTTCGTGTCGTGTTTGGTAACGGGGTGGGAGGTCCGGAAGGGAATATAGAAGAGTAAGCTGGTGCACTTCGCATACCCATGTCTCTGGAAAGGGATCTGCCCCGCACGAGTCCGTGGTTTTCGTCACGCACATCAGGCGAACGTACAATCCGCTCAGTGGCAGACCGGGTAGGTAGGGAAGCCAGCGCGGGGTTGGAAACAATGGGAAGATCGGGATCGTGCTCGCACGCCGGCACAGTGGGGGCCGGGAACGAGAGCCGGGAAGTTCTAGAAGCGGGGGAAGGGTCATAACCCCTGCTTCCGACCGCGCGGGAAGATTCCTGAGAAATCTCACCATCGGGAAGGGCCTGTGTATCCAATGGATCGTCCTCGATAGCGTTCATGTCCTGAGAGAGGGATGTAGTGGCGGAATCGAAGGTCTCTGTTGAAGAGACTGAGATGGGAGATACTGGGGCACTCGAAGGGCCCGTCTGACCCCCGCGACTGGAAGCCGTACGACGACGAACATGTCGAGCAACAAACGGTGGTGATGCAGGTCTATGGACTTCTGTGCAAATCGTCTGTGGGATCTGCACTGTATTCACCTTACGCGAGCGATCAGCCAATAACTTGGTTGGCGTGCTGACGAACACGTCTTCAGCTGCCGACTTCGCTTTCCGGCGCACCACAGTGCCCTGGGACGGCAGAGGGCGACGCGACGGGGGGGATGATCCGTTAATGGACGACTCTCCAGGACCAGAGTGCTCAAGTACCTCCCAATCTTCCAGGGGCTCGCTTGAGGCACGCTCTTTCGTCTTTCGATGGAAGAGTTTCGTCCGCGTACGGTGAGGGGTGCCGTGATGAGATGGAGAGATGTTGAGTAACGAGGGGGTGCTCTTGAAGAACGGACTGGGATTACGGAGAAGCGAAACAACGGAAGAGGATGGTTGAGGCGAATGCGAACTGCCATGGAAAAAACGCGAGGGAGTACCAGGGATGCTTGGCATCCGATGATGCTTCGGGGTAGGGGGAGTGGACAGATCCGAGTTGTTGTCCTGGTTCTGGTCGTCGTCGTATCGATCGCGACTCTCAGGAATGCGAAGAGACAGCTGAGATGCCAGGAAGCGGGCCTGGGAGCCTGTGTTGCGGGACACGGTGGGCTGGCTCGCAAGCCGAGCTCTGTACGGAACCGGAGATCCAGATGGCACCTCGGTCATCTCAGTTCTCAACTTGAGTCTCCTCACGCGCTCGTCCAGGGGTATGCCTCGCATGCGGTCAAGCTCCCAGCGCTCGGACGGGTCTACATCAACGAGTTCGATGCTAGATCTGTCCTCTTCGTGAGGGGGCTGTAACAATGACATGGATGCGGTGTCGATAGAAAACGTATCGCTTCTATCCGATCCAGCAGGGAGGGACCGCACGGGCAAAGGAAGAGAAGCTACAGTGAGCGCTGGAGAAGCTAGACCAGGGTGGGGAGGACCACTCTGGTGCACGTAATTCTCGGAAACAAGGGTGGATACGGCAGTCGCTGACTCATATGTTGGCGGCGGTGGAAACTCTGTGTGGAGGACACATGAGAAGAAGAAGAGTGCGTGCGAGGACGACGGACCTGCTTCGTCCTGCATTCTGGAGGACTGCGCCTGTCTGCGAGACCCAGCCCCTCTGAAGTCGTAAGTGAGGTTGTATTGCATTTCTTCTTCGTGCCTCGCCTCCTTTTTCTTCTTCGATTTAGGCTTGCGGGTAAGAGGGGTGTTATCGGGAGTGGAGGGTGGATGACGAGCATCATTGCGAGTGGAGCTGTGGGAGAGATATGGCGCCGCCTGAGCTGGTTCGGCAGACCTCTTGCCCGAGGTCATCGTATAGCACTGAGAAGGTGAGTGCGGATGGGAGACAAGGGCGAAGAATGCACACACGACACGCCTTTACCTGCTGTCGTGCCGACATGCCCTTCTCTTGTTTGGACTGCTTTGGTGACTTACCAATGGGGGGGGACTCGGAGCATGGCATTCGGCTGGTCCTCGTTGCGAGTTATCCACTGCGGAACTGTCCTTCATTCGTCATCCCCTTTTCGCCTCGAACCAGCCATGCCGATGCCTCGAGGAACACACTTGCCTAACACTACAGCTGCCTTTCTGGGAACAATCTTTCCCGCGCCATTTCCTCATCGTCACGGTAATGAACATGAAGCGGCAAGGTCACGGTGATGGTCCCTCATTTATCATTGGCTTATCATGCCTCTTCCATGCCATTTTGACGCCCCGAAAATCCAACCCGGCTCGCCAGAATTTGGCCATCGTCATATCAATAAATTGAGGCACTCTGACCGCATCAATCAACACAGTTGGACGAGACTCAAAGCACTTGGTCTCATCGACGTCACCTCTGCAAAGAACACGTGAAGAAGTCAGGGACCTCTCTTTTCGGTCCCATCATACCCACCGTCAGCTCAGTCCATCAAACATAGTGTGCGGTACGGTGATTTAGGCCGACATATCTCCCACCCGTACCAAACACGACCATGGTTTTGGAAAGTGGCAAAGGTGTTTTGACGTCAATCACGACCTTGTCAAGCCTGAGACTTTGATGCATCCACCAAACTCTATGTTCCTGCCCTTCCATCTCTATCCAGTCGCCGGCGGTACATGTCAATCAAGAGACCTGGTGTTATGGCCTGTACTTCAGAAACGAAACGAGATTTGAGTAACGAGCGTGACACAAGTAATCTATATCCGACCGTCCGGAGGACATGTTGACGCAGCCAAGGGTGAAGTGATTTGCCTACGACCACCACTTCTAGCATAGAGAATCCAGGAAAATATGCGATGCGTATATAATGGATTGCACTTGTGTAATGAAAGAATTAAGAGAGAGCAGAAGAAAAGGAATGCGAAATGTGACCAGTCAAACATGTGACGGATTCGGAATAGTATAAATCTAGATTACAAGTGGATATTCGATGCTCGATTAATTTCTCTCTCAGGCTGTGAAGCTGTGAAGAGCAAGGAGAATACCGCACCCATCCGTAACCCCTCAGCCAGAGCCCGACCATCTATGCAGCAGTCCGGCTTGGGTTGCGTGCTAGTGTAGCACCTGTTCTCTGAGCTTGGATGCTGCTGAAACGTTGCAACTCCTCGGGCTTCATGGAGATCTTGCGGACGAAGCCGACCTTGCGGACAGCGCGACGAATGAACGACACACGATTAGAGTACATAGACTCATGAATCGAAGCGGCACGAGATTGGGTACGTGTGATGGGAATGCCGCCCTCTGACGCCTTAGCAGCTGCTTCTGCGGCCTTGCGGTCGTGGCGCTCACGCATCTTCTTGATAATGGTGGCTTTCATAGCAAACTTGATCCAGTCTAGTGGAACGAACCAGACAATGTTCTGGAAATGGAATGAGCACGCGATTAGGGTGAAGGATGCAAAGATCCCATACCCAGACCCAGACGATGCCGATCCAACCGCCAGAAATCCCGCGGATTTGGGTGAAGCCCCAGTTGCCGTATGCAGCAATAATCGAGGATATCAGCTGGGCAATGCAAAAGGCAATCATAAGAGCAACAGACGGTCGCTCCATGAAGAAGAAGCCATGAGAGCGCGTGACGAAGATCAACGCCTGAGAAATAATGGCAACTTGCAAGTACACGATGGTGTGAAGCTGAGGATCATTCGCGCTCGGGGGCACAGGCAACCCGTTGAAATTGACACCGAATTTGTCGAAAAAGAAAGAGGTCTTCATGATAATGGCAACGAGCGCGATACTAGGAATACCATCAGTAAAAATGGGGGGAGGGGGCACAGGTGAGCCTTACGTGGATGCTGTCAGATAAAGGCCATATGCAACCGCATACGAGAAGATCTCAGCCAAATCCCAGGCGTCTGGAGTCATAGAAGGCAAGACACGGTCAACGGATAACGTCATAATGGTACCGTCGTTCAGGAGGGCGATGATCAGGACCATGAAAGGAGGGAAGTCGAACTTGAACGCGAAAGCCAGGATAGCGAAACAGACGACGATACGAATGGTCACAGCGCAGGCATAGATAGAGTAGTTGCGCATACGTTGGAAAATTATACGCGAGCCACGGATAGCGTGCACGATAGTGGACAACCCAGGTTCCGTCAAGACGATGTCAGCGGCACCACGAGCGGCGTCGGTGGCACCCTCGACAGCAATACCAACATTAGCGCGGGAAAGAGCAGGAGCGTCGTTGGCACCATCACCAGTCATGGCGCACAAGTGGCCGAGACCTTGAAGGCGTTTGACAATTTCATACTTGTGTTCAGGGAAGACACCAGCAAAGCCATCCGCATCCAAGATCATGTCATCGAGGTTCAAGTGCTTACCACCAGGAGGTGGCCCGTCTTTCAAAACCTTGGCCGGGTACATGTGATCACCCAGACCAAGACGACGACCAGTCTCCTTTGCAATAGCCAGTTGATCGCCCGTGACCATCTTGACTTTAACGCCCAGAACGATGGCATCATCGATAGTCTGCTTGGTGTCTTCACGAGGGGGATCAAAGATGGCGAGCAACCCAATGAGCTCAAAGCCGTTACCCTCCGCCTCCGGATCGTCACCATCCAACTCTTCATAAGCAACTGCGAGAGCACGGAGACCGCGAGTCGCGAACTCCTCCACGTCGGCCTCCAGCTTGTTCTCGATCTCGTCGGTCTTGTTGCGAGTGCAAAGCTCAATGATAATACCCGTCATACCTTTAGTGACACGCTTAAGCTTCCCTGATGATTCCTCCAGGTATGTGATCTCCGTGCGCTTGTCAACAGGGTTGAACGGTTTGAAATCCAGAAGCTTGATGCCAGCACGCGCACGACCAGGATCACCAAGAGCGGCAACGACGGAAGCATCAATCGCATCCTGGTTTTCAGTACGGGAGGCGTAAGCAGCAAGTAACATGACGTCATCAGCAGAAAAGGGGCCGTAAGTGCGAATGGTAGCCTTGTCGATAGTGAGCTTGTTGGTTGTGAGTGTCCCAGTCTTGTCAGAGCAAAGGATGGTGACACCAGCCAACTCTTCAATCGCCGTGATGCGAGTGACTATGGCTTTGTGTTTGGCGAGTTGCTGGGCACCGACAGCGAGTGTGACGGACAAAACTGTGGGCATGGCGATGGGAATACCACCGATCAAAAGAACAAGGATGTTGTTGAGACCACGGCGGTAGCTGTACCTGAAACCCGCATAAAGAACGAGGATTTCGGCAACGACAAAGATTCCAATGGAAACTAAGCAGAAAGAACCAATTTGGGCAAGAATCTTCTGCAAGTGACCGGTGGTGTCATCGTCCTGCCCGACAAGAGAAGCAGCACGTCCGAAAAATGTGTTCGCGCCAGTGGAAATAACAACACCCTCAGCTTCACCCTGTTTACAAGTCGATCCGCTGAAAATGGGATGTTAACGCCCGATGGTTGAGAACGAAGAAAAAGAATACGGACGAGAAACATTGATCGCCAACCTTCTTACTCTGCGGGAGCGACTCGCCCGTAAGAGCAGCTTGATCGATAGACACATTGATGGCCTCGGTGAGCCGACAGTCCGCAGGAACGATGTCACCGATCTTGAACGAGATCATGTCCCCAGGAACGAGATCGGCAGATTCAATTTCGGCCCAAGTACCGTCCCGCTTGACCTTTGCTTTCGGAGCCAGGGAATCCATAAGAGCCTTGACAGCATTACCAGCGTTGCGCTCCTCGTAGAAACCAATCGTAGAGTTGACAAAGAGCAGAATAACAATACCAAGGAAGTCCTCCCAGTCCGGAGGTTGTCCTCCCCCGTTGGAGAGTACAATGGCTACAAGGGCAGCACCTTCCATGACCCAGGACAATGGATTCCACATGAAACTCAAAAACTAGTACGAGGACAAAGCTTAGCGCAAAAGGAGGGCATATATGCGGCATTATACCTGCAGGAACGGGTTCTGTTCTTCTTGCTCGAGTTTGTTGTGACCAAAGAGCTCGATACGACGGTGAGCTTCATCTGGAGATAAACCATTCTCATCGCATTGCAGTAGCTTGAAAACGTCCTCGATGACAATGGTTTCTAGGTCGACCTTCTCCTTGTCGTAAAGATCTTCGGCTTTAAGCTCAATCTGAGGCACGATAACTCAAGAAAGGCAAAGACGACTTTGAAACATGACAAACCAAGGACATGTCGACATTTGCGTCTGTGCACTACCGTCAGTGGCTGGACACTTGTCGGAAAAAAAATACATACGAGTTGGTTTATCATCATCGTGACCGAAGTCCTTGTATTCTCTTTTAGGCTTAGTCTGCGTGTTTTCAGCAACGGGCGACTCTTCGCCCTGCGGACCGGGCTCCTTTTCCACGTTTGGCTCCGACATAGCTTTTGGGTGGAGCGGGGAGGGGAAGCCCTACAGACAGGATCTATCGAGAAGCGGGTCTTTGACGGGGAGGAGCGCGCCGGAGAGAGAAGA
Organism: Pulveroboletus cf. aberrans; assembly: GCA_038094155.1. Classification (NCBI taxonomy): domain Eukaryota; kingdom Fungi; phylum Basidiomycota; class Agaricomycetes; order Boletales; family Boletaceae; genus Pulveroboletus; species Pulveroboletus cf. aberrans. Next base: position 3,034 of record JBBPTO010000903.1, on the reverse strand, counting down.
TTGTAGTAGAAAGAGTGGGAGAGTATGAGCAACGTCGCAGACAGGCTTTATATTTGGAGCCGAAAAAACCAGATATCAACGATGCAAATATCCCCAAACACCCGCTTACCACACGTTGGAATCCAAACCAAGATCTTGGAAACCCCGGCACGGTTTGCCGACACGGCGCTTCTTTGTTCCGTGTTTTCCCTGTCGCGCCTGTCTTTCTAGTTACGATGGACCAGTCCTCGTTCGATCAATGTAACTTCCCCTTCGACAGGCTCTCCAATTCCCTAGCAGACTTGCAAGGAACTCGATTCCCAGTGTTTGGCTGTCCGCCTGCATCCCGCCAGGCTGGCATATCCACCGCGTGTGATTTAAATATTTGGGCTCCTATCCCCGCAGACGCACGATTCAGATATACGCTGCTCCCCGGGTATTGGTTGCCTGAATCCCTCTGCCGGTAGACCACTGATTTACCATTCTGACGGTGTGCAAAACTGGTCATTGCATGCGATGAATGGGTGGCGCGCCATGAGCCCGACATTCCGAGCGACCGGACAAAGGCTGCATTAGACTAGCTACCGATGCCGACCGGCCTGCTGCGCGGGGGCCCCGAGATACTACGCCGATATATTTGTTATTTGAGCGTCGAGCCCTTTTCGCCGTACGTCCCCCGTCAGGATGAGTGTGACTACAAGACGTCTTGTTGGATCCATTGAACATATAATTAATCCACGCTTCCCATGCGAGCAGTGTCGTGCCCTGCTCGTCACGACTCACGTTCCTGTCTCCTTCCGTCTCCTTCCGTATTACTATGTCCAGTTAGATCGATGCAAAGTAGGCAATCCATCATCACCCGAACTTTTCAGGGACATAGACACGTCGGTGCCGCAACATATGCCACCAACCTTCGCAAAGCATGGTCCTAAACTCATTTTCCCGTTCAATTCGTCGAAACTCGTGCTGAAACTCGTGCAACCCAGCTTTGCATGCGTTTATCAGCCCTACCCTCAACTCACCATACCCACGCATCCGCCACCTTGCTACAAAATTTGAACAGACTTGACCTACATGGCATATCTGAGTGAGTGATTCGATTCTGACGCAAGAATGTGTTTCCACGTTTCCCCAGTTACCTAACCTGGGCTCGACAATCATCACCATGACATCCTCAATGCCCCCATCTGCAGTAGGATAACGACTCTTGTGTAGGAAGTCGGTGATGTTTTGAACCTCTTACATCCAACTAGACCTTGTGTGCTGCGCGTGTTTCCAAGTAACCGGAGCCGTTGTTTATTGGATACCATCAAAGATTAGATAATTTGCATGACCCGAACTGGGACATCTTGATGGGCTGTACCTTCATAAGTAATGGACATCTTCCCAGCATTGGATCATGTCTGTGCTTCTCCACATAGGTCCCATCCGTAAACTTCCGAGGATCGTAAACCATTGTTAGTGACGCCTGGTCGAAACTCCTTGCTGAGTCTGTTCAATGAGATACATATCCCTCGATCCGCAGAACATGAGACCTCCGGTCCCCGGATTTTCATGCAATATTTACGTGATCAAAGCGTTTCGCGGCGGGTGAGAACGTGCGCATGTCTGACAAGCAAGCGCGTGGGGACGGGTCGAACTTGTCAGAGCAAATTGCGTTCCCAGTAACCAGTGGGCGGAGAACGAACCTTGGGGTTCATCCACTGTGGATACCGAGGGAGAGCGATAATGCTATTGGTTCCACCACCGGGTTGCGGGTTTGGGCGCACCGAATTTCAAAATGGTATGGGTTCCGGCTAATCGCTCGAGCGTAGATTCCAAAAGAATGCCCATGGCAGGCGGGCCTAGTCCGGTGGACTCACCCTTGTGCATAAGTACGAAATGTCATTATCATGGTGTTACTAATTGGGGGAGACCTCGAGTTCGCTGCTGCATCGACGGGCAAGGCAATAATCCTGAAGCCTTTGAGGGGGAACAATTCACAAGAATAATGATCTGTGTTGGCGTGATCCAGACCACCGCTGTTTGTTTGGGGTATCTCGGAGGAGAACATCGTGTGATGGGACCATGTCAGGATCTGATGTCGGCCGACCATAGAATTGATGATCATCTTGCGGGTGACTCATCACGGACACCGCCTGCATATCAAACAACGCCCAGAGCAAGTATCTTGTAAGTAGTCACAAGTGTTGGAGCGGAATGTATATAACGGCAATCTCTTAGATTCCCGCAGCACCGCCATTTAGTTGGAGCGGTTGCTTCCGTTCAGACGTGTCAGCACCCGTCAATGCTTAGCGTCCGAACGTCTCTTCGAATGATTGTGTGATCTACGTAGAACACTTGTCGTGAGGCTCCCACTGGCAGCATTGCACGTCAAAGCAGTATACGTTATGCCAAGTCACAGGCATCCGGGTCTGACCGTATCTCCGGAACCCGATTCCATGCGCAAATGGACAGCGTTCCGTTATACGCTTCAGACCCGAGGATGTTTGCCAAGTGCGCAGCAACGCACACAATATAGAACTCGGGACGTCATTGGATCTGAAGATCAACCTAATCATTACGTGCCGGTCTCGTTAATATTGCTGTGACCTAGCAATTTCGATTCATTTCAATCTACAATATCGTTGGACAAGGAAATACGATGACACTAGATCGCGGGAGGGAATTCTGAACGGTAGATGCGGGTGCAGGTCTCACGAGCACGGTTACTACGTTGACCCCCGGTCCAACCATGAAAGGTCGCGGACACAGTCAACGGGTGAGTTGGATGTGACGAGACATGTTGGGCTTGTTTCTTCCGATCAGGATGTTGCTTGGCGTTTTGTGTAGGGTTCTAGCTTGCTCTTGGCAGGCGAAGTTAAGGTTTCATAGTATTATTACTTCTGACTGCGGCATTCTATGTAGAACGAAGACTCGTCAGTGTGTGCGTTTCTTTATTCAGAAAGAGTGGACTCAAACAAGCGTCCTTATCAGATAACGGTTCGGTGCAGGGATATGGCCCATCATATGGGATAAGCTTGTCCAACCGAGTGACTGCGATTGGGATTCACCT
>JBBPTO010000902.1:0-20954 GCA_038094155.1 Pulveroboletus cf. aberrans | reverse complement strand
GACCACAGCCTTCAAGAAAGCAGACTTGAGGACATTGTGAACAGTTTGGAATGAGATAGGAGAGGGGAGGGCAGAATTGATGAGATGGGTTGCTTGAACAGTATTTTCCACTTTCCCAGTGGTAATACTAGAAATAATCCTTCTCTTATTAGTAGAGAAAACCTTGGAAAAACATCCTAGCTTGATGTTTTCCTTCTCTAAAAGGTATTATTTGATGACTCTGGCCATGGTAGACTTTCCTGACCCAGTTTGAGAGGAGATCTGATGAATAGAGAGACCAGATTCAGCAAGGAAGAGAATATTAGCTTTAATAGAGGTAGGAATGGACTTTATGATGATATTGATTAACTGAGTGGGATGAGTATTATTTATACACCCTAGAATTACATAACTTACATAATCATTCAGGGTCAAGGCATAGCATCCATCAGAAGCTGTCATATTCTTATGTTATTTACCAGATAATGAATTATGGCATGATGCTCAAATAAGTATTCCAATGACATGTCATTTTAAAATGGCTGTACCTCAGTGGCATGACAACCAAATCACATGATCTAAGTGGAGTTAGGAAGCCCAGAGCAAATACTACCTTCGCTCCTGCAGGTGTTTAGCCTTGCTTGGTTTTCTTCACTGGCAATTAACCAATCTCTTCAAAATGCACCAACATTGGGACACTTTTTTGAGCCACTGTATGAGTCAGATGTCCACATAATCTGCTTTATTCAAAAGAATATGAAGAAATCTGAGCCAGAAAAGGAGCTTCATGCTTCTGACTTTTCTATCCTCCTCATTTAATTCACTTTGGACTGGAATCTGCCTCAGACCTGAAGAAGACCTTGATCAAATATGTCCTTTCGTCTGGGAGGTCAAGACTCATGCCAAAGATTGCCCCTCATTCAAAATGACACAATCCAAAATGATTTAACACCACACCTTAACCAGGTCAGTTCACAAGTTCAATACACTAAAGCAGAATTCAATCAGAAGCTGCTCTATGTGCTGTTGAGCATTGGCATATGGTTTATCCTTCTCTACTTTCCTAATGATCCTCTGTTGCTCCAGTGATTCAAGAGCAAAAATAAAAAACCCACACTTCCTCCAGCAGCCCTTTACCAGCTTTTCCAGCACATCAGGATACTCCCAAGTTCTATTGTAAATAAGACATGCACTGCAGTTGTCTGTCAAAAATGCTGCTGATGTAATTGTGAAACCACACTCCTTCTTTCAACCCCCAGCCAGAATTGCAGAGCATGTGTTCAAACTGGTATGCAATGTTACCCTATCCTATATCCCTGTTGCTTAGGTGAGGAGGATCTGGAGAAACAGATCACACAATACTCCCAGAAATGGACTCAGAGAAACAATATCCATGCAGAACCTCAGGGGTACCAGACTACCTTTGAACAAGCTCAAAAAAGATGTGACAGTAGACTGCTCAGGCTGTTCATGGTGATGTCATGCCTGCAGACATTTTGAATCCTCAAACTCAGGCTGGGCCATCTAACATGGTCAAAGTATGTTTTCTGCTGCACATCAGAATCAAACTGTTCTAACCAGGAAATCAGACACTCAATGTAATAACTTGCTTGATGACTTTCCAGGCTGCTGTTCAAAAACAATCCAAGGCTGCCAGGAAAACAACTGGCTGGAGTTAGTGCAAAGTAAATGAGTGAACGATCAAATGTGGACCAGATCATGTTGTAATAAATGTTATTATTTGATCTGGTTCAAATTAACATCATGCTCACTGACCTGGACAAAACAAGTAAATAATTAACATTGTGAACAGACTAACATTACATGAGTAAATGATTTGCATTCCTGCCACAAGCAGATTGGTGCAACCTGATGGTCAATCATGGCCTTCATCAGTGAGAAACAACTGAACTTCAGAAAATTCAAGAGTAACTTGGCATATGGGTTTTTCCCTCCTTTTTGAACTTTGACTGATGATTCCCCACACACCACAGATTTTCTGGGATTTAAACCCTACCTTAATTTAAGACTATATGTCAAGACTGTACTTGAAGAATAGGATGAGATTTTGACTGCAAGCAAACTTGAAGTGAGGACAGGTGCCAAAATCTTTGCCACAACTTGAAGCTTATGCCAATGTGCAAGCAATGCCAATATTGGAAATTCTGCCCAAATTTTTGTTACTGTTCATATTTTGGATATTGACAAACAATAAAAATTGCATCTAATCTTGAAATGTAAGTCACTGTCAAAATTCTGGTCAAAATTTGAAGTACAATATGCATTTGTATGTTGGGTGCCCACTAAAGATACAAAATTATATATTTCAAGTTTTGGCAAGGGTTTTAGCATGGGCTTAAACTTCAAGATTCAGTGCTGTTTTTATTGTTTGACAAAATCTGGAATATGGACAATAGTTTAATTTCAGAGATAACTTTCAATATTGGTAACATTGGCACGTCTGCATAAAATTCAAAGTTGTGGCAAACATTAAAGTGTGTGCCCTCACTTTGAATTTGCTAGTGGGCAAAATCTCATATTATTTTTCAAGTATAGCCTTGGCATATGGCCTCACATTAAGGTAAGGTTTAAATTCCAGAAAATCTGTGGTGACACCTAATTTGCCTACGCAGCACTGCCCTGCCTGCTGGCGGGAGATTACGTATAAGCAGACGTTCTAGATAGGCAAATACCATCATGACCTCAATGATCACACTATACACGGCTAAGGTGCGGTCAACAGCACTGACCATCATTCCCAGTGCTAACCAGTCTGTTAGATGTGCCCTTTCGCACAGAGGGTGAGGTTGTTTACAACTTGGTCGCATCGATCTCCCTCAAGTTGGATCGAAAGGTTGAGATTGCGCTCATGGAAGCCAAAGCCAAATTTAAACGCTACGAGGTTGATCTGCAAAATAAACCCGAATGGTTTGCCTCCAAAGTGAACCCAGCAGGCAAGGTAGATGATATCGTATTCCTTAATCTTTTGTCCTCTCATGCCGGGTGTACAGGTACCCGCTCTCGCTTACGGTGGTTCTGATGTCCCTCCAGAGGACCCCTCCCCAGAATCTGTGAAACTGGCCGAGTCTCTCCCCCTTGTGGAATTCGTTTCCGATCTCTTCCCAGAAGCCAACCTGCTTCCAGAGGACCCCGTTCTCCGTGCACAGGCTAGATTCTTTGTCGAGACCGTCAGCTCCATATTCGTTCCTGCGTGCCACAACTTTGTCGAATACACAGTGGGATACGAGACCGTCCTGGCGGCAGCGGAGGCAATCCAGAACATCTTGCCTGCCTCTGGAAGCTATGCCACGGGAGATCAGTACACCATCGCAGACATCGCTTTCACGCCGTTCGTCTCCCGTTTGCAAGTCGTCTGTTCGAACGAATTGGGGAGATACCCTGTCGGGATGGGAAGCAAGGTTCTTGCTCAGTTGAATTGTGAAAAGTACGCCAAATTCCAAACTTACGTTGGCCGCGTTTTGGCTCGCCCAAGTCACCAGGCCACGTTCGATGAGGTGCGTTCTGCTAAGGGGAGATTACATCCGCTTTGGAGATTAACTGTAGTTATGAATTTAGGAGCACGTGAAAGACCATTTTTCAAGGCGGTATCCTCGAGCCTAGAGAAAACGGGAGTATATACGCTGGTTATTTCTGCCCGTTCGGGTCCAGGTTTCTCCCGCAAGCCCAGGCTGAAATTATGGAATATTCTTATCACTGTTCAGGGGACGGCCCATCCATGCACACTGAATTGGCAGTTTTCCGACCGGGTTTCTAGGCAGACCGAACGGCCATTAGACACGATACTCATTCAAGTAGCCACCACACCACTTGACATCGAAATTACCACGGAGATAAAAGGAGCAAAAAGAAAAGAAGCAGTGAGGAACAGTAACATATCGACGATATATGCGCCGAGCGAATCAAATTTTCGTGTCATATTTGACGAAGAGGCCATTGGTAGGGGAGACCATAGAGGGCAAATCACATGTCGGGTTGCATGGGCATCACCTGGCCGCCCTTGGCAGCCGTAGGTGAGAAAGTATGCCACCGATCGTTGAAACGAACGTCCAGTGGCCGACCACCATACATGTAGTGCTGGAATTTGGCTAGGGAGAAAAGTCAGAAATAGCATTAGCCTCAACGAAGGGTAAAAACTCACCGATCGCTGTCTCGGCTTCCGACACCTGTGCGAATTGGACGACACCACATCCTTTGGATCTCGTCCCGTCAAATAAGATCTCCGCAAGCTCGACTTGTCCCGTTGTCTCAAACAGCTCTACCAAGTCCTCGTTCGCAGTCGACCACGGCAACTTGGACATATATGAGAACCTCGCTTGAATCACTGGATCTGTTAGGAACTCACGTTGCGGACCATGATTTGCTGGCTTGGTTCAGCCTCGATGTAACCGTAATTTCCTCCACCGTAACCACCGCCATAACTATCCATACGAAGGCCGCCATGACCACCTGATTGATCTGGACCTGGGTAGTCCGCATAGAGATCTTGACTGGAGAAGTCGCGGCCTGGACCTTGGGAATATCCACCTCTGAAGCTACTACCACGGAAACCACCACGGAAACCACCGCGGACGCCGCGACCTGTACCCACGCCACGGAGTCCACCGCGGAATGCACCAGGGCCGGAGAGTCCAGCATAGCGGTCCTGAAACATGTGCAAATGAGTAAAGACAATCATGAGAGTATTTATTTGTTTACCTCGCGGACTTCCAGAGTGCGACCGTACCAGTCAAAGCCATTGTACATGCCTACAGGATTCAGTCCACCAGTCGATAAATTGAACAACGTGACGCACTGATCGCTTGTTGGGCATCTTTTTGGGTCTCGAAGACTACTGTTCCAGAGCCTTTCGGACGGCCATCGGCGCCGATGTTGATGTCAGCCCGAATGATGTTCCCAGCCGCTCGGAACAAATCCTTCAAATCTTGCCAACCAGCTTGATACGGCAACTGATTGTGATGTTAGCAGTTGTCAAAATCGTTGAGAGTTAATCTGACATTGCCAACGTAAAGTTGATTTCCTGGATTTTGTTGAGTACCGAAATAGTTGTGGTGAGCGGGGCGGGGAGGTGGTTGCGCATGTAGCCCCTGTCCAGCCATTGCCATACCAATTTTTCCGGGGACAGGTGTGGCGCCAAATCGGGATTCATTTTCTCGATCCTAAGCACCGACAAGTCAGTGAAAACATGATTGCAACAAATGACAATTTACCTCTCGAATGAACACGGGACGACCGAGGAGAGGAACTTCTGAGAGCTCGCGGATAGCTCTCTGCGCGTCCTCCGGGGATGCAAACTCTACGATGCTGTATTATATGTCAGCATGAGGCCAATAATACAAACGAGAAAACATACCCGCATCCCTTGGACACCCCGGTTGGGGTGATTAGCACTTCGGCGAAGAGGACCTCCCCAGCTATTTAACCCCAAAAGAAAACTCCCATCAATATCCTCTCGATCATTCCGACCATCCAACAACGGCAAAACCAGGAAGAAGAAAAAAGTCAAAGGCCACTCTCGGCAGCACCACTCCTCCACTCTTCCCCATCAGCTCAAACTCGCACAAAAGCATCTCCCCTGCCTTTTTCCAAGACGAGCGAGCTTCAGCAGAACGGATTTGCGTGAGCGGCAACCAAGGCCATCCCAACCCCCCTTCCCACAGAAAGAAAAAATGTCTAATCTGAGATTCCCCCACCCACCTCCCCTCATGAATTCCATAAGATCGCGGTACTTGACATCATAGCTGAGATTGCCAACGTAGACTCGGTTTTCTCTCTTGCTGATTTTTGCGAATTCGACGGCTTCTTCGTGCTCAGCATTCATGGGTCCACCAAGAGAACGGGCGAACGGATCAGCAGGCTTGCGATCACGGCTACGCGAACGAGTCGATGGGCTTCGGGAGCGACTACGAGACCTCGAACGACGAGAGTGCCTTCGCTCACGCGGTGAAACGGAGCGCCTGCGCGGGGACCTAGAGCGGGTGCTGCGAGAGCGCTTGCGGCGCTAACATGGTAAAAACGGATGGATTACCCCACGCCTCCGAGTGAGTCATGAAAACTGACCTCGCCGTTGCGCCTTTCTTCAGGTTCCCAGTGGTCAGTGCGCCTGCTGCGACCTGATGAAGCGAGAGTATCGATCAGTGAGTGTTCAATCAAAAGCAATAGTGGTAAACGCGCCCGAGTCCCTAGCGCCCCGGTCCCTGTCTCTGTCGCGGTCGCGGTCTCTATCACGATCCCTGCGATCTCGGTCACGGTCGCGGTCGCGATCACGTTCACGGTCACGATCCCGATCCCTATCGCGCTCGTAATCACGGTCGTCCTTGGGCTTCATATCGACGTCCATGGAACAAAAAAAGTGAAAGTGAAAAACGTTCGACGGAAAGAGGGTAAGAGCAAAAACGGAGCGGGGTAAAATTTAAACTCCGAAAGAGCAAACCTTCTGGTCAGGTGACCGATAGCGAATCAGATCACTACCAGGTGAGTTCGACCTCGGCCGCTGCTCTGACAGTGCTCAGCAGCCTCTGCAATTTTGGGATGATACATGGCCAATCTCCCGAATTAACGAGTTTCCTCACTACAACGTTCACAGGAATCTGACTATATAAAAACCATCATGATGGGTCTCTTCCTCTTTCGCCGATGTTTCTCTACGCACGTTAATCTTTGTGGTAGATCCATGGCGAGTGGATCCCACTCAGTGGGTCTGGAGTGCTCACGAGCATTATGATCTTCCTCTTCATCGCCACTTCTTACTGAGCCCTCGCGGATTTGGTTTTCAGAACCAGATAATATTGATCATGCGAGTCAGGTGACTAGCATTCTTCATCTTCTTCCGCCATCAGTGCCACTCGTGGACAAGGTAAATGAGTGTCCCAACGATCACTTCTCTCGTGGCGCTACACGAGCCATCCAATCCTGTCCCTCCTTGGAAAGCGCCGTTCATAGAGTTCCTCGGATTGCTGGGCATCGTCAATGCTTCCAAGCCCAATCCCCAACTCGATGGTCAACGTTTTTGCTTTCAACCCTCTATGGATCTTTCAGAGATATCGAGAATCTTTATTTCCGTGACTACCTCTTCCTTCAAGTACGACATTGACCTCAAGACCATTCGGCTCTCGAATTCAGGCGATGTGCCACCCTCCGTAACCAAACTCCAAGAATACGCGAACCACGTCTTGCGAAGGGTTCAAGTGAGTCTATTCCATTCCTGCCAGGCGGCTCGCTCAAATCGCCATACTAGCTTTTCAGAGACCAATTACTCAAGTCTGACCCCACGACTGACATTGCTCGTTTCCTTGAAGTCGACCTGCTCACCTGCCCGCTCTGTAGCTCTCGACTGCTCAGTTGCATCAATTGCGACTCTGTGGTTGCATGTTCCGGGCTCTCGTGCCAGGCCTCACTCCTGATCCCTTGCGAGACATGCCGGATGCACGACCGCATGTTTTGCCATGCTTGCCTCGAAAAAAACGAGGTGATCCCTCCCCTCATCAAGTGTCCAATGTGCGGAGAATGGTGCTGTAGGGAAGACACCGAGTGGTGTAACGGACTTGTCCGCTACCCAGCCCTCGACTCGGAGGAGATGACCGAACTGTGCTGCGACAGCGATTGGGGCTCAAAGACCATCGTGCGCTCGCACCGACCCAAACCCGACGGATGCGGTTTCTGCGTCGACCACTCTCTTCGCCCCGCACCCGGCTGGATCATGTGCAACAATGGCAGACGAGGCTCGGGAATGAGATGTTGTCCGGCTCAAACGCCACTCATGAACAAGATTCGCACCTATGGCGCCTACTGTGCCGAGTGCGTCGCCGAAAGCCCAGGCCGCCACTGTGCATGCGGAGAAAGTTGGCTCTGCCCCACGTGTGTCGAGATGGCAAACTATCCGTATCAAATCGCCTGCCCTCGCTGTGGCGTCAGTTATTGCACCGACCACGACCAGTACTGCGTCCAGGACATTGAAATGTGCTGGAGCTGCGAGGGCGCCATACCCTGCATGTCCTGTCAAGAAGAAGAGGCGCTCCCGGGAGACGTCGAGAGCGCCACCGAGCGCGCAAAGGAAATAACTTTCGACGGGCGATGTGATCAATGCAGGGGCTGGACGTGCGCCGACTGCCGCACCACTCCGGAATCGGCCAAGTGCGTCGTCTGCTTGAAATGGTATTGTTTTGGCTGCGTCGACGACTCGGACGACCCCCAGGTGAAACGGTGCGCGTACTGCCCTGCACACGCGTGTATGAGCTGCATGGCGCACCATCACCAAACCTGCCCGGCCCTCGTCGTGGTGAGTGTTGGTGTCTTGCGCATGTGCAACGGCATCAATGACATTGCCCCACAGATGGCGAACACGAATTATGCAGTTCCTCCAGGGATGGTCATTCACTCTATGTGGTGATACTTTGTTCGAAACGAGCGGACGAGCGTGTAACGTGTTGATGTATTAATAAAGTATCCAATCATCGAAAAAACCAATGCTGTCAGCGGTCGTGCCTAGATTCGTCGTGGGGATGTCGGACCGAATTCGCGATCGATCCTGGAGGTTACTCAGATGCTAGACAACGACGGCAGACATGGATGAGAGCACAAGCTCTTGCAAAGTCTTTCGACATAAATACCGCGCCCCTGTGTGCGTCCAAAGAATGGGACCAACTTCGCTTTCCGAACCGTCTAAAACGAACTCTATCAAACAAAAAAACCAACAGACATGTGCGATACAAATTGAGAACTGGTATGATACACGTGTAGTCCATGCGGGTCGACGACCTCGATATACACGAGACGACCGCTGATTCGCCGAATAGTCATGTGGGTCGGACGCTGACCTCCGGACTCGATGCATCCTCCACTTTCGGAACAACAACAAAGGCGGTCGTGAGTGCGACAAACGCCAACATCAACGAGCTCGCCGAGAGGACTGCGTTCCGCGCCGACGAGACACCCGTCATGAGCGACGCCACGACAAACACGTTGAGCGGGACTCGGAACAACGCAGACAGCTGTGAAATACAGAAATGGCCTGAGTATGGAGCGAGACAAACGAAGACGTGATCACAACGACGCGGGACTCACCGTGGCGCGGTGTTCGTTCGATATCAACGTCCCTCTCAGCATGCCCTGTACGGGGTAGTACATGCCAACACATGCCTCAAAGGCACAGAACGCCCAAAACCGTACGTGTTCGCTCTCAGAGTACGCGCTGACACCCAACGCCAGTGCGCTCACGGCGCAGACGAGGCTGCTTAGTTTGGTGTGGAGGGTCAAAGATTCGTTGTACGACCCGAGTTTGGGTGGTGGGATGTATGAAGTGATGGCAGTGTATAAGAGCGAACCGAGCATCATGGAGATCATGAAGGATGAAAAGATGTACCCCAGTGGAAGTGTCACCGTAGGGGACGAAGGAGAAGCTTCTTGCAATGACGGCACCCAGACGAACACGAAGAAGTACATCGACCCTTCGAAGCAGGTCTGCGTCAAGCCGATCGTCAACAAGACAGGGTCTGCAATGGTACATCGGACCGACGAATGATGTCAGCGTGCGAGTTTGTCAGTAAAGGCGATGCCCACCGTTACGCACGATTTTCCATGCCTGGCCGAGCCGCTTCAGCTGGAACAGGTCGACGCTGGCGACCCTCGTACCACCTCCATAGTTTTCTGTCCATCCAGCGTTGATCGCGAAGTATGCAATGACAAGCAACACTCCGCTTGCAACGAAGGGCGATGCAAATGATTTCGTGAACGATACCAATTGGTTACTCACGACGCCAGCGCCGGTGGCAACGAACCCGTTGACGAGAGTCGCACGGCCAAAGATGGAGGAGAGGTCGGAGGAGGGGATCGTCAGAGAGTTAGCCGAGGAGACTAACCACGACTCAAAGGCCGAATAAAGGATGGACGTAGACACCCCGGCCGTGAGACGCCCTAAAAGGAGAATCGGTAGGTAGGGCACGTTGATGCAGAGGCATGCAAGTGTGTAGGTGACGCAGAACACGAGGCACATCTTCTTTCGGCCACTGTTGGAGCGTTTAGGCTTAAACATGACTGAACGTCAAGCATACACACTATTGATCCGCCCATACGCCAACCAACGGGGCAGTGAGACCCGCAGACATGAACCCGGTGACGAATAAGAGAGCGACCATCCTTTCAGGCATCCCGTACTGTTCGCGGTATAGGGAGTAGACATAAGGGCCCTGAAGCCAATCAGCACCTGCCATTAACCAGTGCCACCGCGGCGGGAGTTGGGATGTCAGCTTGCTGCAGAATGACTGTGAGAGTCCACTCACCCATTACGATGGCGTAAACGAATAGATATTGCCGCGTCAACTTTGCGAGCGCGTTCACGGGAACAGCGGTCCCGCCGTCTTCGAGTTGATCTGCATGGTGGTCCTTTGGTAAAGCCGCCGCTGCTCGCTTGAGGGAAAACGCATAGTGCTCGAGTAAGAGGAAGAGAAAGCAGGAGGAGATGAGCAGAATCAGCTGAAGTTCATAGAAAGCGGTCATCTCCGCCTGGCAAAACGAGTTGGGCGCTTTGTACGTCGATCACCCCTAGAGAATTTGACTGGTTAGAACTGCTCGACGAACTTTGAAACAAGAGTAGCGCTCGGAGCGACGCCCACCTTCCAAGTTTTATTCGCCAGCGATTTGTCCTGCGTGCGTTAGGTCGTTGAAACAATAAATATTAGGGCTGCTGGAGCGCTTCACGCGCCTTCAGCTCGATGGAGTCCAGCTCGGTTCGGTGTGCGGCCGCATATAAATTTCGGCTCCCGGCTGGGGTCATCGGGTTGACCCTGCCGAGGTGCCGTTGATTCGTTGCACAGAAAGACACTCGACTGCCAGCACGTCGTCCAAATGGGTACACTCACTAGCAAAGCTTTGTGCCCTTTCGACTTCGCCGCGCGAGTGTAAGCACGCCGGCTTACCTAGGTCCCATAACTAGTACATATACCGTCCGCACTACTGAATGCTAGTCATTCAGTATTCTGCCTTTTGGTGTAGCGGCTATGCGCGGCGGTCTGGTCGTTTACACCGGCAAATGGAGCATGATCTTCCAGTCCAGTCTCGGATGGTACTTTATGCCATCCGAGTCGAGAACTATGAACATCAGGTAGTAGATTGAACCCCGGATCAGTTTCAAGAGTGAGGTAGGGTGATTACCCCCTGATTTATCTTGTCCCCAGCAAGATTGTTTCGCCGTTGAAGATAATGGGAGCAAATGAAGCACCAGAGCCTCACTGGCATGGTGATTAATATAAGGCTTCATTCCCACCAATCAAACCAACCCACATTCACACCCATTCAAATGTCGTCTTCAAGCTCCCAGTGTGCAGTTGGCCCAGATGGGCAACTACTGGATGCTTCCAAGATCCAGTTTTTCCATGATGTCGATGATGATATTGTCAAATTCTGTGTGCTATGGAAGGGTAGAGATACTCAGTCTCAGTGTTGCACAGTGATGGCAGAACAACTGTATTTTACCTATGGAAGGGTAGAGATACCCAGTCTACAAACATAAGTAAAATAGAAGCTAAGTGTAGCTAGAAAACTAACCTCAGTGTTGCACAGTGATGGCAGAACAACTGAGGAAAGGATGACAAAGCGGACTGTCTAAAATACTGATGGAAATCAGAGTGCATGAACTCCGATGTAACTCCAACGTAATGTCCAGAATAGGAAATATGAGGTCCAAAAGGGAAAAGAGACGTTACTGAATATTGGGTCAACTCTGAATAACTCCAGAGTCAGGAGTTGCACAGAACAGGTCCAGAGTAAGTTGGAGGACCTTGGAGGGGTTATATATTTTGACAGATATTCCCCTTCCACCTGTTGCATCCCATAGTGCTTCAAGTTTGAAAGTGATGCTGTGTGTTTCCCCTCTTCCTGCCAAGAAAATTGCAGGTTGGCGGCAACATTGTACATTGGTGGGGGGTGAGTATCCTTTGTGTTTAATCTCACATCAAACTGAATATCAGTGAATGATTAGCACCATTCAATTCAGTATCTGACTATATCTTGGATGACTTGAGATTATCTTGCCATCCAAGGTTCCGCCACTCTATCTGAATGAGCATTCTCATCTGGTGGACTCACAGGAACCCCTTGTCGCAACCAGCTTGCACCTCACATCTTTGAAGCACTGCAAATGTTGAAAAGTGGTTATTGTAATGGGCACATGGATGCAGTGCCAGCGGTTGAGATGGGTACTAATATGAATGAATTCAGGAAAGCAGTGTTTACCTCCAAATTGAAGGACTGTGACTCTGAGTTGGATGTGAATGATCATGGTAGTACAATGTCTGAATAGATGTACCACTGTGACAGTACGTCAATGTAAATACTACTAATGCTTGAATGTGTTTGAATGTGAACTGAATGTACAGTCAGGTTCAACACACGTCCAGTTCAGTGTTCGCAGTTTTGGCTGAACTGAATGCAACATTTGGTTCAGTGTTTAGAGAAATTGCTCATGAACTGGACAGAACTGAATCCATAACTAGGCACAAAGTTTATGATGTTGGTTATACAGCTGTGTCGCAAGAGAAAAGATGACTGAAGATCATTGCAATCTAGCAGTAATTCACTGCTTCCAATCAGACTAAGGGCCAGAACGGGATGAACAGTGCTGTGCACCACACTCTTTGCCTTTGTTTGTTCCATGAGCCATCCTTCGGCTTGTATGGCTTGCTTGTCAGAGTCCAAAAATTCAAGAACCTTCTCCTTGTACATACTGTCAAATTCTGTGTGCTATGGAGGTGTAGAGATACCCTGACTCAGTTGCACAGTGGTAGTGGAACAACTGTTATATTTACCTATGGAGGGGTAGAGATACCCTGACTACAGACATAAGTAAAAAGGAAAGCTAGATGTAGCTAAAAGACTAACCTCAGTTGCACAGTGGTAGTGGAACAACTGAGGGAGTGATTATGAAAGCAGACACATTAAATAGTGACAGAGATCAGAGCGCATGAACTCCGATGTAACTCCGATGTAATGTCTGGAATAGGAAATGAGAGGTCCAAAAGGGAAAGAGGACGTTACTGAGTATTGAGCCAACTCCGAATAACTCCGGAGTCAGGAGTTGTACTTGGTAGGCGAAAGCTTCGGAGTTGAGCAGAACAGGTCCGGAGTAAGCTGGAGGACCTCAGAGGAGTTATATATTTTGACATCTTCCAGTTGTGACAACGCATTGGTTGTCTATTATAGATGAAGGTTGCTGTTTCTACTGCATCTTGCCAGAATGCTTTTGGTAAGCATGCATGATGTTGCATAGCTTCTGCTTTTTCTATTATGGTTCTGTTAAATCTTTCTGCTTGACCATTTTGTTGAGGGGTATGAGGTACTGTTGTTTGATGAGTGATACCCCTGGAAGTGAAGAATGCATGAAGTTTGCCCCTGAATTCTCCTCCTTGGTCTGAATGAACAGAGGTAAACTGTTGACCAGTAAAGGTTTCAGCCCAAGAAACCATATTTTGAAAATGTTGTGCAGCAGTGGCTTTGTCTCTGATAAATGCAATAAGTGCAAAACCAGAGTGATCATCTATAAAAGTAAGAACATATTGAGCTCTTGATCTTGGTTCCACAGGGTTAGATCTGTGTGTACCAGTTCAAGTGTCTGTGTTTCTCTTTTTGAAGAGTCTGGAAAGGATCTGTTGGACATTTTGCCCATAGCACATCCTTTACAAGGAGGACGAGACATGGAGATGGCACATTGAGGTAGGCCTGTCAGATTTTTGACTCCATGTCTTAAAGTGTTGTCGCTTGTATGTCCAAAGTGCTGATGCCATATTTCATATGAAGAGGTCTTTTGTAGTGTGGCTGTTTGATGGTTCATTGGTGTGATCTGAGATGACCAAAATCAATGTAACTTAGACTGTGGTGATAAAGCAGACGCCTGTATCACAAGTCTACCACACTTGTCCCAAATTCTGGATTCTTTTCCTTCAATCTCACATCTGAAGCCATGCAGAGTGAGAGTTGGAAGTGAAAGTAGATGCTCATTTGCTTTTGGTGTGTACCAGACTTTTTCTAGGATGACCGGATGTTTACCATCTTGTTGAATAATAACCTTGCCATGTCCATATCCTATTAAAGGTGAATTGTCAGCGGTTTTGGCATACCATGTTCTGTTCCCTATGTGGGTGAAGTTATCTATATATGGTGAAAGATGATCAGAACATCCGCTATCAACAAGCTAATGATCCTGTGCTTGGAAGTCTGTGATTGTAGATACATTTTGCATTGGAGAAGATGTGGCTAGGCCATTCATTCCCATATTCTTGTCTCTCACAGTATAACAGTCACCATATGTAGATTGATCTCCAAGGTTTACATTGTAATCCATTGGATCTCCTATGTCTAGATCATAATGATTGTTCCTCGGGTAATATCCAGGGGTATCCCAGTTTGGATGGTAATTACCATAGCTGAAAGAACCATAGAGTTTATGATGATCTGCATACCAATGAGGTTGATCTTCCCATGTTACATTTTCTGTTTGATTGGTTAAACCTCCTTGAAATAGAATCTGCTTCCTTTTTCCTTTGTTATCTTTTCTCCTGTTGCATACCAGAGGTATTTGTCCTCCTCCTTCTGTTTGATTAGAAGGGTCTCTGCCTTCTGGCAGGTTGTCTCCACAATTAAGTGGGTCAGAATGAGAGAGTAAGCTTTGAGATAAGAAAGGGCCTACTGATGAGCATAGGCTCTTCTGAAAGCAAGACAATTGATGGATTGGGGGATGCCACTGGTTGAATGGGTGTAGGTGGTGCTGTGTATGGGAAATTCCATACTTGAGGTGGTGCACCAGCCATATTCATTCTGGTGTCTTTGTCCTGTTCACCATCGAGGGTGGTGCTGAGAGGATTAGGACAGTTTCTAATGTCAGCTTGTTCTTCAGCATTGAAGAATTGTTCTGCTTCTTCTTCAAACTCTGCTTTGTCTACCATTCCAACAAAACCTTCTACCATCTTCGCACCAGATCCTCATCCTTTGCCAGTCTTTTTCTTTTGGTTTTGATAACTGAAGTGTGTCTGTTGCTTTTTCTCTTGATGTTGAGAGGCACCAGGTCTGAATCCTTTCTTTTGGACTTGTTGCCCTCCTTTACCTTGGGTGTGCTTGCTGGAGCTTTGTTGCGAGCTTTGTCCCATGGTTTGAGATTGCCATCTATTTTGCTGAGGTGGCCCTCTCTTGAAAGGATTTGTCTGATTTGCAGTTGCACTTGATGCTTCTGCAACGACCTTGGCATGTCCTTTTGAAGGACCTTGTCTTCCTTGCGCTTTTCTGACATTGATTTCTGCAAGAACAGCATTGTGGACGTGATCTTGGGTAAGATTGCCAATATTGGTAGATTGTGTCAGGTTTGAGACAAGGTGATTGAGGTATTTTGATAGTTGAACCATGCAGTGCATGGCTCAAGCAGATTCAGCTTGATTGTCTCCTGCCAATTAAATCTTGTTGGAGAGAGTTCAGACATGATTCATGTCCTTTGTGAATTGTTCAACACTGTCAGTTCTGATCTTGACATTGTTGAGGTCAGTTTGAAGGCTGAACTTCCTGATGCTTGATAAAGATTCTGTAGAGCGATCCAGGTATCATGGGTCTTGGAGTTAGCAATGTCATTGGCATCAGCTCCAGTGCCACCAATGATGTAGTGTTGATCATAGGTGGAAAGTCTTGCAGTGATGTTAGTGTCTACTGACATGCAGAGATTGCCATAGACTCTGTCATTGAGCAAACACCAGTTTGCTCTGCTTGCTGCAATAGTGCCGACCCAAGTACATGATCCATCAGCAAGTCCCCAAAGGTTGTAAGCCTTAAGAAAGTTCTTCATTCTTTCTCTCCATTCCGGGTAGTTATTGTGACCAGTTAGAACAGGAATGCAACCCAAAAGAGTACCATCAGTTCGAAGAGTTGTAGGATCAGTGGGAAGTTGAGCCATTTTAATTTCGGCTAAGAAGAACAATGTCAGTAAAATGTTGATCAAAGACGTTATCAAATATGTAATTATTAAAAATAGCTTGAAAGTCTGGTCTTCCATCATTAGATCTTCAATCGGTGTTAGCTGATCTTCCTGGTGTCCTGATTTGATCCACTATATCCATATGTGATTCATATTTGGTTAGATCATGTGTTTCAGTTTCCTGAGTTGCATCATGTGGAGAAAGTAGGTGCTCTTCAACTTCTGCAGCAAATTCTTCCTCTGAGGTTAAACTTTGCTTTCTCCAGGCCTTTCTCCTTCTTTTCCACTTCAGTTCTTGATCTCTCCTCATTTCCCATTCTTTTGTTCTTAGTTCTTTATGTCTTGTTCAATTCATGGGACTAGGAGTTTTTGTAACTTGATACCATTTTGGCATCGGTCTCAATGATATTGCTTCAAAATTTACAAAGTATGTCTCCACAAAGAAATGTGGGTTTGGCAATACATCATTGGAAAGAATCCCAGGATGAATCAAGACGTTTTGAACCGAAAATGTGATGTAAGGAATAGAAAAGACTTGAGGAAAATAGACACATAGTTTGAGAAAGCTTCGAAAAGGCTTGTCAAAGTTGAAGAAATATGAAAAAGAGGATGGATAAGGAAGAGGCCAGGAGTGAGGAACTTCTCTGTAAAAGGGAGAACTGTCTTTAAACCATTCTGAAATGCCTACATTTTTCTTCTTCAATGATGGCAGCTCTTCTTCACCATAGTCTTCTATAATCTCTTCCAAGATGTTTTTCCAGGGCCTCATCTGCAAAACCTTGATAGATCATCTGGCGTTCTTCATCAGTACCATATATTATGCAACATTGAATAGCCATTAAGCCCCTGGAAGAAGGAAGAGATTGCCAATGAAGGTGAAGTTTATGGTCCATGATTACCAGCATCATTTCCTGAGAAGGAATCTCTTCAGGATCTCCTGTTACCCTCCAATTGCCTTCTTCCACTTCAAGGTTAGGACGAAGAGACTGTAGAAGAAGTTTGTTGTGAGTGGGATTGCAGTGATTCCTTTGAATCACCTTGAACCCAAACCAGTGAGCTTGGATATGATGAGTTTTTCCATAAGACTGCACTGGGAATGCCCAACCTGCACCTTCATAAATGTCCACCAGAGGTTCCTCATTGTAAGCCCAGCTATTGATCCCTGCTCTGTCCATCGACATCCACTTGGTCTCGACCCATTGGAGCTTGACAGGATAGACCAGCCTCAGCATTAGAAAGTTGACCATCTGAGGTTGGATGTATGGATGAGAAAATAAAAAGACCTTCAGGCATGGGATCATGAGGTAGTCTTCCCTGTGCCAAACTCCGAAATTGATGTAATCCAGGTGGAGGTGAAGGGGGAGCTCGACTGGGGTCAGAGGAACTTGGTAGCAGATTTTTCCTAGTGAATTGATCCAGTAGACTTGTTGAAGGTAAGGCAGTTGGTTCAGATCTGGTTGGATCCACTCTTCTCCCATCTTCAAGATGTTTTCTTCTTCTACCTCTGCCCATTTCCATTGCCTCGGATACATTAGATTCTGGAACTTGTCATGATTGGTCTTCATTTGGCCTGGAAGGGCCATATATAGATGTGGATTGAGATCCAAAGGGACCCCATCGTCCTGAAGATGAAGGCAAGGGAGGACCAGAACTTGTTCCAGATGAAAGTTGGGAATATTTGGGTGAAGATGGTGATGTTTGGAGAGGATGGGAAGATGACAAATGTAGGAGTGGAAGTTCAGCATATTGACCTGGTATGAGATACTGTTGATCAAGGTGGGAGTAGAGTTGTTCTGGGGTGATGATGAAGGGGAATCCTGAGTGAGCTAATAAAGGATCATGAGATCCCCTGCTTTGGATGATTTGATTATCATTCCCAGTACAGATATGAGCTTTGCCTCTCAGAAAGCAGTGGTTGCACAAGGTGCAAGGTGCCTTCTTTGGTATACCTGGATGTACCTCTGTGATGTCACTGGTCTCAACCACTTAGTAAAATGGTTTGGTGATGTGTAGATCAAAGGGATCTTCTGGAGATCTCCTTGTAACCAGGATCTTTTTGTTGAATTCACAGTGATGTACTCCTCCTCTTTCTATGAGGATAGTACACCAGGTACAGGGAGCAAAAAGTGAAACTCCAGAAAATACCAAGTCTGAGGAGCCCATAGCTCTTTCCAGAATGGGAATTAATCTGTGAGTATTGATCAAAGTACATATTCAGGCATCCAGGTCCCAGTTGATAAGCCTTATCTTTAGCTCTTCTGGGAAACTTCCCAAAGAAAGGAAGTTCCGGAATCTTCTTGTATAATCAGGTCCACCAAAAAGGTCTTCTTCAGGAGCAAGTGTCAGAGCAGGTGTTGGAGGAATAGATGATTGTTGCAAAGGAGGTAACTCAAGTCTTGGAAGATCTTGAGGCAACAATCCTAATGACTCTGCTTGTTGTTGTAAGGACTGAGCTTGCTCTGCTAAGACATCTTGAATGGCCTAAACAAGAATGGAAATAGAGATTATAGGAGAATGATGTGGATGATGCAATGGATTGAAACCAGAATTTTGGGATCTTGGAGGATTTGAACCACTGGAAGAATGCGGATTTTCAGGAGGTGTTTCTGGATTTTCTTGTTGGCTAATTAAAGTCTTGAAATTTCCAGAACCAGGAGGTGAAGATCCTTGACTAGGTGGAAGATTAGCCCTCTCACTGATGGATTCTAGTCCCATTCTGTGAAAGCTACAGCTGAAGATTGTAACCTCACAATCAAACATGGTGGTGTAGAATAGGAACCAGTGATCATCATCAGTGGAATCTATTAAGAGGTGAGTGATATCTCTCCATCAAAATTCATAAAGCCTGTCAGTGATCTGATAGGCTTGTCCCAAAGCAATGCCAAAGCATGCGATGAGGATGAGAAGAGCATCAAAGAACCCATAAACAAGAACTCTGTCTCTCAGTGAGGCAGGAGCAAGAGGCATGATAAAATATTTCAAAAGAGATAGCCTGCTTGCCCACTACGCCTAGGCGGGGCTCATAACCTAACAGGAGGGTACAAGGGTGCATCAGTAAAATAGCAATCATCTAATTTTGTCTTATTCGTCTTATTCGTGTCTTATTTGCATCTAATTTGGGCTTATTAGCTTATGGCAGCTTATGGTAAGCCAATAAGCCTGAATTAGATGTGAATAAGATGGATTAGATGTTTGCTATTTTACTGATGTGCTCCTGTTGCATAGGGCAGAGAAAAGAGAGGTGAGTCGAGGATGCTCACTGAGATAGAGACTAAAGTTCTTGTGACCAAGTCTGGGTTAAGCGAGATAGATGAGATCAACCCTGTAGAGCTTCTTGAAAGCTTGATCTCAAGGGGAAATGAATCTTGTTATTAATTATATCATGGCATCTATCACCTTTAAATACATCTAGAAACATGTATGTTCTTGTATGCGATGTAACTAGAATAAGGTCAATGATGTCAGAATGACATGATAGGATTAGTCATGCTGCTCCACTTATTTCAAATAGGTGGAGTTGGATCTAGGTCAATTCAACACAGCCATTGTGGAGCTAAGAAAGCTCCAGACCAATGACATCATAGCTGAGTCATAAAGACTACATCTAGATTGTCATGTGGTTGATCCTGAAGTGTAATTAAGATTACACTTTAATTAAGTTTGACTGATGCGACAGTCAAGCCTCAATACTCAACCTAAATCTTTAGTAACATGAATAGTGTATTACCACTACAGTCTGCCTGTATTAACAGAGCACAGGACCTAGTGTTCAATTCACAGAATCTCAATGATGGGGTTGAGAGACAGCTTTATCTAAGGATTTTAACATATTCTGCAGATTACCCAGAGAAGTATGCCTGAGATCCAGCAATATGTTCACTGCTGATTCTTTTTGCTACCAGAGTACTCGTTGCAAATGTTTGCAATCTTGGCAAGTGTTCTTGTCTTCAATGCCTCATTCCAAAGGACCAGATCCAAAATATTGCAACCAACAGTGATATGGCAAAGCACAAGACATTAGCTCACAAAGATACCATTGGCCACCACAAGAAGATAGCCTCAGCTTGCACATTAATCTATGACAAAGGATATATCATAGATGCCACCCAAGTGGAAGTCAGACTCAAGGATGAGTCTCTTGTGCCAACAGTTGTAAGCATCATTACAAGTTTTGTCATTGAAATGATCACAGTTCTTAGTGCACTCTGATCAGAATGCATTTTCAGACAGATTAGGACATACAGACTTCGACTTCTTTCAGATACTAGTGGTAGATCTGCTACACAAGTTTGAACTTGGTGTCTGGACAGCCATATTAACCCATCTGCTTCGAATTGTTGACAGCACAGAAGAGACTTTCCTCACTGATTTTGATAGTCAGTAAGCACTTCTGTTTCTTTTGATTCTAATACTATTTAACTACCCTGTTGCAAGTTTTTGTAATGTTGTCAAAATATAACCCCGGTACAACTCCAGTACAACTCTGAGGGTACTCTGCCCTTTTTTCGTGCATCCTCCACTCCATTCACTTCGGAGTTGAATTTATCCATTCCAGGAACACCTCAACACATCGCACCATTTTTCTTTTTACCATCATATGACTTCTGAAAGTTGTATGACTTATTTCTTTTTCTTGAACTATTCCTCTTTCATTTTGAGCTATTCCAAATGCACTTCACTTATTCTCACTTAACTCCGGACTGGAGTTTTCCGGAGTTAGGCATGTACATATCATTTCACTACTTAATCCCATTGTTCCCTCCAACTCACCTCAGTTGTGATTGCTCTCTTGGGCATCTGGCTGAGGTGAGATCCTCTCTCTTCATTTACCTATAGTTTTGCTGATAGCTAGTAGTACTGGGTACCCTTGCCCACTCTATAGGTAAATACAATAGTTGTGATTGCTCTCTTGGGCATCTGGCTGAGTACTGGGTACTCTTGCCCACTCTATAGATCTTGACAGGTTATGAGCCCTGCTAGCACACACTAGCAAACTTGCCATCAATACACA
>JBBPTO010000901.1:0-20967 GCA_038094155.1 Pulveroboletus cf. aberrans | reverse complement strand
GAGTTTCGGATACATGAAGCTTTCCAACATGCACTCGTTTGCTGGACTAGGAAGACGGATATCACTCACGATCAAGAAGGTATACAAGGTTTGGATTAGAAAGTCTGAGTGTCTTGGCTAGCTCGTGAGTCATTCGGAATTGGTTGTATCCGACAAGAAGCCTGGGGCGATTGGCAAGTTGGTTTGTTGTATGTACGGATGAGGCCTTTCAGGCTGATTCTCCACGAACCACGATACCATGCAAAACACGATATTCGTGCGGAGGTGCCGCCCACCCGTGTGATTAGAAAAGTTTACGACCTGCGAGGAGGAATGTCGGTTCAGTAGAGGTTATGCACTCACGTCAACGTCGTATCCATCCATTGAAGGGGGCATTTCCGCCCACATAAAGTCCAAAAGCAACGTGTGATTGTACTACACTCGGCAACCGTCCCGAGTTCCTGATTAGGCACGTGGCGACCTCGAATACGGTTGGAGTGCGAGTGAACGTGGTCAAGAGCCATGTCGGACGGTACGAGGTGTGTCGCGTCCGACCTCGTCTCTTTCCTGTCGCCAATCACCACACAGGCTCCGTCAAGCCTGGTCGGACGCCCTCGCCGCCGCAGAGAACAACTTTCGCCAACTGCTCACCTTGCACGGCTCGGGCGACTGGAAACACGTCTCTATCCTCTCTGATGCTCCGACTCCGCCAAAAGGAAAGGCGAGGGCGTCCCAGAACCCAGATTTAACGGACGTCATAGTACACCGCAAGACGACAAAGTCGGGCGAGAGCGTCTATCGCGTCGTGCTCGACGTTCCCGCCACAGATGAAGTCGCCCTCCTCGACGCCTGGAAGGCCGTCCTCACCACCCCGGAGCTCAGGCAGGAGTGGGATCCTGCAGTCGAGGGAGCCCACCTCGTCGAGATGTTTGACCGTAGAACTAGAATATCCAAGACCCAATTCACGCTAGGCTGGCCAGCCAAGTGCGTACCATTTCTCGTCTCTTTGCGTGAACCTGACCACGCCCGTCCCCTCTGACAAGCCCGAGAGACGCAGTCACGATTTCCAGGTTGCACCAGGATACCTCGACGATCATAGATGTCACGACTTCCCTGCCCCGTTCCGCTGATGAACCCGCCTATGTCAGACCTTCTCCCCCCTATGTCAGATCGCATGTCGAACGTATGTCCTCTTGTGATCCATCTTCCCTTTCCTCACGCCTCTCGCATCAGTGTTTGCATGGTGTATCCAATACATTCAGCCGTCGTCGATACCCCCTTCTGCATCAGATACACTCAGAAAACGCCTCTCTAGTGCCCTTCCACGTCTTCGAATATCATGTTTCTCGCAACACGACTTGCGCTCCGTATGGAAATCCGGGTCCACTGCCACCGTCTGTCAACAGCTCTGCACCATGATGCTGGGCCTTTACAAGATCGTCAAGAAGCGCGGTGCCAAAATCCCAATGTTGGCTGGTTACGGTCACGGCGTCAGCGTAGAACGGGTCCGATTTCAACTCGACAGACAGGCGTTGACGGTCGAGTATCTCGTCCACCTCGAAGATGATGGTGGCGAGGAAGGCACCGGCATCTGGAACCTCGACGAGCTCCGTGAACATAGAAGACTCGCGCGCTCGATCGAATTCCTTCTTCCCGCGTTTGAAGGCTGGGACGTCCAGGTCACCACAAAGGCATCGTTGGAGAGGGTCGAGAAGCTCCCGTGGACGGCGACGGCTGTACGTAGCAAGCCCCCACCTGCAAATCCGGGCAGTATCGTCAAGCCACTCGACTTGACCGCGTTTCGTATCACGCACTCATTGCTTCCCGATGCACACTCTATCCTCAAAGTCCGCGTCGTCGTCGAACTGTCCGGTCCTTCGAGCGGGATCAGACTCAACAATCTGCCGCAAACGATTCAGGTGGTCGAAGAACGAGATCTCGGCTCCTTTTCCGCGCTCCAACAGCAGCTCTTGCAAGATGCATCCAGTGTAGCCGACGCGAGCTTCCAGACGTCGTCCTCCGTGAGCTCGGTGGTAACTACCGGGAGCGGGACCTTGAGTGGAACGTCTCCAATGAGGCAACACTTGGTGAAAGAAATGGGAGAGAGATCGGCGCCCGCGGAGAAATCGATTCTGTCGCGGGTGAAGCGAAGTTACATCTATTTCTCATCATTGTTGCAGGAACCAGAGGCCAAATGGAAACGAAGTGAGTCCCGTCCTCTGCCCTTTTTGGAGATTTGATGCGAGACCGTGGTTGTAGCCACGGAAGCGAGGGGCGTGTCAGTGACACAACTCGATTCCATCGACCCGACGCTAGTGGTGTATCGTGCCGAGGCGACCTTTGTCGGATTGGGACTCTGGGATCTGTATGGCGCGCTGGTGTCCCCCGGCGCGCGTGCGTTCTGGGACAAGCAGTATGACGACGCGATTCTGCTCGAGGACGTCAGCGAGCTCACAGAACTCTGGCACTTTAAAACGAAACCCGCATGGCCCGTATTGTGAGTTCGGTTTCGTCTCTCGGTATATACCGGTGGCTGATACGCGCGACGTCCGACAGCGGACGCGATTTCGTCCTCTTAAAGACAGTCTACAAGTCCCCCACGACGATTCACGTCTTCCTCTTCTCCGCGGACGACCCCTACGTGTTCCCCTCCCTTCCGTCCCCAGACCCTTCCTTCATCCGGGCCCAAGTAGACCTGCAAGGCTGGGCCATCGAAGCCCTCTCACCGTCCACGACGCAACTCACGTTGCTTGAACAGTCCGACCCCAAAGGATGGAGCAACAAGGCGAGCACGATACCGGCTCAGATGGTGAGCGCCGTCGCTGGCGTGGGTGATTTCGTGATCAAGTGTGGCGGGCCGCCGGTCGTAACGCGGTTGGCTGGCGCGCGGGCACTCGAGATGCGGTACGAGCACGAAAAGGGCTTGTTCAGAGTCGCGTACGAAGGGACGGAGGGACGAAGAGGCGGGTTAAATGGGGTCAATGGGGCGAGCGGAGTCATGGTCGGTCCAACGCCCGACGGGAATGAGGACGGCGCGAGTTTGAACGGTCGCGATTCTGCCCCGCCGCCGATGGATCTGCACACGATCGAGTGCGAGATCCGATGCGATATGGACACATGGGCGTCCTCGCTCGACATCGTCGTCGACCCACCGCCACGTTCCGTCACCGCGCTCCGGCGCCATCGCCTCTCCTCGCTCGGTGGCGGTCTGTGGCTCACCATCACGCACGACGCGCTCTTTTCGTCTGACGAGCGGTTGCTGGCGATCGTGCGGCGTGGGCCGATGAGTTCGACGCGGGACAAGGGCGGGGTAATGGTCAACGGGGCGCGGGTGGGCGTGGACGTGGAGGAGCTGACAGAGGCGGAGATCAAGGCACTCAGCAAGCGGAAACGGATCAAGCCGGCACGGGTCCCGCTCGATCAACCACCGGTGGTGAGCGCCATCCGCCGGCGACGCGCCGAGTGGGACGCCGCGGACAGCGGGAGTGGGAATCTGGACGTCAATCGGGAGAGCATGCTGAGCAACAGCGCCGAGTCATCCAAGCCTGTAACGCCGGAGCCGAAGGAACTCGTCAAGACGTCAACCATGAGCGTGGCCGTGGCTTCATCGTGGTTGTCCGCCGCGCCCAAGTTTTCGAGTCCGTTGGCGAGTTTCTGGACGAGCGCGGTGGAGCAGGCGACGAGCACGACGCAGAGCGCGGTCGCGGCGATCTCACCTGCGAGCGGTGGTGGGACGACCGAGGCCGATCTGCCCTCGGCATCGAAACCGCCGATGCAACACGTCGCCGAGGCGTTGCACTGGTTGCGGGAACTGCAAATACGGCCTGAAGAAGGCTGGACGCTCGTGAGCGACAAGGGTCTCAAGGTTAAACGCAAGCTGTTTTCCGACCTGTCCTCGCTGGTACCAGTGCACAAGGGCGAGAAAGTGATCGAGGGAGTGTCTGCGGAAGAAGTGATGTCCATCGTCACGTCGTACGAGTGCCGCAAGACCTGGGACGACCGGTTCGCGTCTGCGACCGTGTTGGAACAGTTTGGGGCGAAATCCCACACCGCGTTCGTCACGTCCAAAGGCGGATTTCCGTTTAGGGACCGGGGGTTCCTCCTCGCGTCCATACAGGCGAGGTCGAAGCTCCCACAGCCAGTGGGATCGGACGGGCAAGTGAGTGTCGGTGAGCAGGCGAACGAGTCGGGAACGTCGCAGGACACGCGCGTCATGCTCTTTTGCGTCGCCGCGTCGTTCCATCCCGATTCTGCGGCGTCGTTCAGCAGGGCCAAGTATAACCCCTACGCCCTCCCTCTCGGACGGACGTTCATCGACGGGTGGGTGCTCGAGACGCTCGACCCATACACGACGACAGAAAACTATTCGATCCCGTCGACGCGGGTGACGAGGGTCGTCGCCGTCGATCATGCGGGGAACGTTCCCGTCGCTGTCAACTCGATGATGAATGCTGGGTTAGCGCGGGCCGTGGGAGCGTTGGAGACGTATATCAAACAGACGTCCCCGTTGCCGTTGGTGAGGTTGCCGGCCGCGGGCCTTGTCTTGTCGGAACACAAGGTCTCTGGAACATCTGTGGAGACAGCCGTATTGATCGGACTGGGCGGAGCGTCAGCGGCGTGGAAGGTGAAGAGGAGGGACGAGCAGAGGATGTTGATCGCGAGTCACTACGACCCCGCTGAGAGGGCGTACACAGGCTCGATCTTGTTGACGACATCGACAGGCGGGCTGAGCGGGAGTACCACCACTACGAGAACTGATGAATGGAGCACGAGGACGAGCAAGGCCACATCTGGTGTGCTAGGACCAAGCACCGCGCCCGACGCCCGGTCGCCGAACCGCTTGGAACCGACATCCACGCCACCTCCGACGTCCACGGGCCGCCGCCGAACATCCACCAGCGGGTCCATGACGCGTTCGCCATCCGATGAGCCAATCAAGCCCTCCTCGTCGACGTCCGCGTTCACCGTCAAGGGCGAGCTCAAGCACACGACAGATCTGGTCGTCGCCGAAGTCATCGTCGACACCAAGCTCTATCCAGAGGGGTACGACGTATCGATCGCGTCGACGGTGCGGGAAACCAAATGCGTCTCTCTCGTGGGGTCCGCGTCTGACCCTTCCCTGAACGCGAACGCGAACGCTCTTCCGATCTCGACGAGCATATACACCGTCCCGGCGTCACCGCTGCACTCTGCGGGACTGAACACGGACCGACCGCCGCGCCACCTGTTGCGACTCGTCTTGCCCACGGCGCAGTACCAGATATCGACTGTGCAGGACCCCTTGACTGGCGAGACGCGCGGGGCGCTGCCCAAGCCGCAGTGGTATACAGATCTGCAAGACAAGGGATTCGCTGTGCAGGTAGGGATTCGGCCGAGCGGGAATGGCAAGAAAATGGCGAACGGGAACGGCGAGAAGGATGGGAGTGATGTCGTTGTGAGGGTGGAAGGCGCCGTCGTTGGGGTCGCTGGTGAGAAGGAGTCTCTGACTGCGCTCGGACGTGATGAGCTGCAAGACGACAGGGTGTCGAGGATGCTGCTCTTGCAGAGGTGGGCAGCAAATACGGACGAGCTGCTTACACTGACCTGCTCTGTCAGATCTGCCGATGATGAAGACGCGTTCCCTGATGAACTCAAGGTGCCGCTTGGGCGCGCAGACCATATATTGGACGACGCCGCGATCGTAGCGACTGTTGATGTCAGTGACGATCTGAAGGCTCAAGAAGAGATTGGTCCACAACAAGAACCACCCGATAAATCGCAGGCTGTGGTGAGCGCATTTCGGGTGATCTGATGGGATTCCCAGTGACGGTCGACGTTCAGGACTCTCCCGAGAGCGGAAGCAACATGCAAACGTCAGCTCCTCCTGCTACTTCGGGCGGCCTGTTGGGATTCTTCAGCGCATATTCCGCTCCGCTCACGCGCTGGGTTGGGTCTATCAAGAATCATACCCAGATCCGACCGCCGTCCCTCGCGCCGTCCAGGCGATCATCGATTCCCAGGGTGCCCGGTGGACCTGTCCCGGATGAAACACAGACGCACAAGGGCGTGATAACGGCAACAGCGACAGCGACCCTGCCGACATCCAAAAAGATGTACCCGTTATCGGTCATTCTCATTGTCGCACTGATTGCATTCCTCGTCGGATCATTACTCCGGTCTCTCCTATCGCCCGCCGACTTTATCTACGTCGTAACAGACATCAAGGATGCGGGGGACGTGAGCACTGGATGGCGCGAGATTCGTCGACTGGTCGAAGTCAAGTACATCGTCGGAGGGTGGGACTTTCAGATAGCCGTGGTCCGGAGGCATTGACCTTTTCTTTTTTCGGCATCTACAAGGGACATGTTATAATGACTCTCATGTTTTCCTCTCCTCGGTATGATAGACGCAAGCAAGTTTGTATAACAGCAGGCATCCTACGTCCAATAATATTAATCCCTCCTTTAGCTCGGTTTCAAGTCTTTGCTCGGTTACACCGTCGCTCGTCAGCGTAACCCTGAGAGTCTCTGCCGAACCATCTTTGCACATGATCCAGACGGAGCCAATTGAATATTACGAGATCTGAGCCTTTTTTAAGCACTTTCGGTTGTGCCTCTGCTGGTGACTGGTTGACATGATCGACCCAGACTCCGACCATCGCACCGTTCCGCTGCGTTGGTTCAATGCTTGGCCTTTGAAACAATGATTGCGCAGAGTCACGTAAAGCGGCAAGCAGTTTGGGCTCAAAGTTCCCTGAAGGACCACGCATCTCCAGGACGGTCTTTTCGCTGTGCATAAAGTCGCTGATCTATAGCGTCGGAGTCGTTACCCCTTTGTACGTGACTCAATATTCTCTTCCCTGTCGTCCGCGGTGGAAACCCATCATTACCAGTGCCAGAGTCAGGTTTACTGTTCACCTCTCGTTTATCTCAGCTCGCTCACGACACACGATCACACGTTATCACTGCTCTTGTAAGTACACGTTTGAAGGCATTATGGAATTGATCGAGGGGGTGTTAGTAAGGCTGCAGCTGGTACTATGTAGTTAAAGCATTTATGGTTTCGATCGTGCTGCCACATGGAAGCGATGCGTCCGATCCCCCGGAGTCCGATGACCGGATATCGGCATCGCCGCGTGTAACATTACTATAGTTTGACGCTATGATCGCAATTGCAATGGCCGCCAAACTACCACGGCTGTGACATTTATGCGTCAGATGGCTTGAACTTCCCTATTAAACTGGTGAATCCATGCACATGCAGAAGAGCATCCAGTGGTAGATATGGGAATACTGCCGGTACGATAATATCAATCAAGCCATCAGCACATTACGTCCCGCCTGACACGTGCCAAACGACCGCTATTTCCTCGGCGACAGGCTATCCAGAGCTTGTAATTTGCCTAACCCAAAGCCTGCGCTGTTATGATTTTCTCTTGTCGAACTTGTACGTTAGACTTCTATATCAAAAATAACCCACAGTCATTATATCCTGAGAATCTTCCGTACGGCCTCCCTTTCTCAGAGTTCTCCAGAATCCTGGAACGCCTGGTGGCCATTCTTAAGATTCGAGTTCATTGTTGGAGGATCGGGGGAGTGATCCCCTCCGAACTGCAACAATCTCTGCATGCCAGTGGGCCAGCAACACGAATGGATGGTCTCGGATCCGACAGCATCGGATCCAAGTATACACCAAGCCGTCGTCTTTTCTGCTGGTGAGTCGCTTCCTGTGGTCTTCAATCATCCACACTCTATCCGCACCGGTCTGATTCTCAAGAAGCGGCCGCGCTGGCTCTGATTGCCTGGAATACACTTCTCACATTAGACGATGAAGTGGATCACATATGGTCGTGAGTCGTCGCAGAAAAGTGAATGGCATGACATTTACTTCTTCTTGGTTAAGGGGATCGAACCGGGGACACGTCAAGTGGATATCCCTCTTCTCGAGGTGGTTTGGATTAGTGAATCAAGTGTCCGTGCCCTCGCGTCCTGGAGGCTTGCCGTGTACGCTTACCCGCCATGTTCAGTGCCATTCAGATATGGCAGTCCTTCTTCGCGGCATTTTCTGTCGTTCCTGCGTCGACGTGCCACGCTTTCTTCATTTTTGGAGCCATCACCTATCAGCTCCTGCAATTATCCCTGGATGCAGTCCTGATCCTGAGGAGTAGGTCAAATCATTGAACGTTCCAAGCTCCCACTGAATTGCACCATTAGTCTGGGCGGTTCATCGCCAACATCGCCACTATATGGTAATCGCGTTGATCGCGGTTACTTCCCAGGTCTCGCTGTTGACCCTGACCCAGGTAATTGCGGTCCCGAAATTCGTCGTTGATGGCAAATGCACAGTACTTCACACACCGATGACGTCTACGTGTGTTTCGGTCGGATTGATCGTCTCGCAGACAGTCTTATTATGTCTGACTTATCATGGCAACGCCCTCACGCAGCCAGCGGCACGACGCAGCAAGATCGTCACTGTGTTAGTTCGGGATGGGGTGGTCGTCTTTGGCGTTATTACAAGTCAGTCTGGTGCAACCTTTGCGGGACGTCGTGATGATACTTGCTTTTCTCCAGTTACGGCGTTGGTGTCCATCATTTATCTTTTATTTAACCAAGTCACCGTCAATGTTTTATTGCCGTAAGCACGTTGGTGAATTCCGTCGGCTGATCATGGCTTACGCACAGGTCTGACTGGTAGATGGATACCAGTACTACCCACCATTCTAGTACGCGACCTCTCTATTCCTCGATGGCAGTGTGGACCCCTTTAACTAATGTCAAACGAGCAGACCTCTCGAATAATCATGAACATGCAGATGGCTGCTGAGCCAATAGTGCCTACATTAGAACTCACGACGAATCTCGGCTGCATACCAGAAGAAGCGTTGCAGCTCACCAGCACAGATGAGGTGGCCGTACTTTATCAGCAACCAGGGACTCCTTGCGAACGATGTGTCTGCCCAGAGAGTGGCACTGCCTTGCACGTGAACCCGTTCTAGGATCTAATTCGCCTGATGTTCAAGTTTTTCCCTCATTCCTTTCCTTCGAGCTTTATTTCCAGGGTTCTGATTAGGCCTACCTAGTAAATGGAGGTACTTAATACTGTTATGCCGGTATCCTTTGTAATTTGGGGAGATTGCCACTGTAGCTTCATGCGTTGATCAACAGGATCGTATCATCATCATCCTATCAATAAATAAAACGATTGTGCGAAGTTTCGGATGAGCCAGTAGTGATCTATACAAGGTATGCTCTCTCAAGCCGTGCGAGCGGATGACTTTTAGCTCAGCGGGTCCTTTCGGACCGAGCCGGATTTGGGCGTTCCTGTATGGAGGCCTGGACGGTCGTGCTGATTACGGGTCACGTTTTTCAACCTCCGGTTCTCGGCAGGAGGATTAAGGGAACCAGGTTGCCAGCTTCAATGGCGACCCTCGATCACCTCTTCGGCCGATGACTGAGTGTACCGTGCAGGGGGTTTTTTGTACCATACATGTAGGACAAAGTAGTGTATTACTTCAACATACGATGTGTAGTCAGACAAATGGTTGATTGCGACATTCACGAGTACACAAAAGCCAAGAGAGTACAAAGACGTAGTGGACAATTACTCTGAGTCTGAGCTCACGACAACAGGATCCGATGCCCTACCCTTGCCCTTCCAATTCCCTCGAAACGGCACCAACTTGAAGCCTGGCCACTTGCAGAACTTGTTACATACATGCTCGTCCTCAAAGAGTTCCACAGCCTTCTCCAGATTCCCTTCACAAAAAAGGTCGCGTCCAACATCACTAAATAGATTATTCATGACGTGTGTTAGATTTTAAAAAAGAATAAAGACAACACGTACGGATGAGTAAGGATTTGAGGGTCCGTCAGAAGAGAAGTTGTGCCTAATAGATGCGCATGAAAACTGGGGGTATAGATAGTAATTGTAAGAATGACTTACCTTGATAGTCTGAGACGTAGGCGGAACCCTTTGTTTTCACATACTGAACATGTTGAGTAAATGCAAGAAACTCGGCGACTTCATAGCCTGCCTCTCCAGGTTCCAGAAGTGGAACAGGATTACCGTTGTGGATGAACTTTACAAATGCTGTATCAGCGTCGTCTATTTCCTCTTCGCAAAGGTAAGTACAATCGATGGATGGTGTGCGAGGCCCTTTTGCTGGTGCAGTTGGATATCGAAAAGCGAGAGCAGCATCAACAAAACGTATGGAAGGAATTTCGAAAGGTGGAGGTCTGCTTGCCTTGGCAATTCTCTTGGCAACGTAATCCTCAGCGAGCTTGAAAAGAGCCTTCGCCCAGTACAAGACATTTGCCTCACGAAACAATTTCTCAGATTCTTCCTTGACACCAAGGCGCTTGAATGGCGGGCTCATGATAAACAGGTCCTGATCAGAGCGACGGAGATAGGGTCGCTTGATAATGACAGTCTCGTGAAGCTTGGATCCTATCCCGGCGACAGTTGGTTTCGAGAGCATCAACGTTGCCGTATGCGCTGTCTTGAAGGCACCAGCTCCCACGAACGATTTATCTTGATCGCCAAGCCGAAGTTGCCCCGGATATAAGACTGTCACGTTCTTCTTCGGATCCAAGTCAAGTTTGCGGTGGTCGGGACTCTTCAGAATGAGCTTGATGGAGACGGTAGGGATGGGATAGAAGTCGATCTGGTGGACAGAATTCTTCAAGACTATAATAAGTTAGTATGCGTCAATGCAGAAAAAACACTCTTACTTTGCATAGTCTCCAAATCTGCTGTTCCACCAACTCGTAATGCTTCACGAAGGCTATCACGATCAGGAGATAAAGGCTCTGTTTTAATGATGAAAGACTTCTTTGCAGGTGGGGATTTTGTTGTACTGCTACCAGCGCTTGCAGGACGCAAGCTATAAGCACGCTTGATTAGGATTGGAGTCGAGACAGCGGCAGGCTAGAAAATGGTATGTCAGTCACAGCTGAGAATCAGTGCATATTACTACATTAATACCTTGACAAGCGCAAGTGAGCCGGATATCAGTCCGTTGTCATCGGACTCCTCGTCTTGTGGTAAAGTCTGAGTCGCAAGAGGTGGGCAAGTGGATGACACTGGGGCAGCCACGGAGTTCAGTTGGCAGCGATCGGATGCAAGCGGCGCTTTGGTGCCACGCGTGGAGTGGCGGTGAGATGCTCTACTGGCCGGAGCCTGAGCTGTGTTCCCAAGCTGCGCAGCATTGTGTGTGGAACGACGGCGAGAGACAATACTAGACTTGTTGGTGGACGTGAATTCCGGATCCAAGGTTGGGGGTTCATTATTCTTCGCAATGAATTCTTCATAATCTGCCCACTGACTCTGAGGAACGACGACGTAGAGAGAAAATTGCTGGGACTTGAATACAGATTTGTTGCCTTTCTGTTGGAGACAGTCGTGATAAAAATAGCCCAAAGGATTCTCGCCCGACTCAGCATGATTCATGAGATCCACCCACGAATCATCACGAACTATGAACTCATCCACATGCCAGGAGAACTCAGGACAGAAAGCTATGATGTTAGGAACAAGAGTTTCACGGGCCACTGCAACAAGTCCGCGGGCAGTGATGTGCGCATCGATGCCCTTCTTTCCTTCAACAATATTCTATAGTGATATCCATCAGCCTGACTCAGTCACGTCTGGCCAGTTGTATCAGTGAGTACTTACACCAAATTGGGTCCCGTTCAAGCGACCTCTCCTTTGACCACCCTCACGCAAGGCAGCAATACTCAAGGTGATGGTTTCAGTAGGGGGTGTGACGAGACTACCGCGGGCAAGAGCTGACCAACGCTGAGTTTCTGTAGCATAGTATGCGTGGCTGCTGCTATAACCAGAGGGATTAGTATGAGGGGCAGCTGCACGGCTGGCCTGAGACCCAGGTACAGCCACTGGACCAGTCATGGTGGACCAAGGGTTTGGCACTCGGATGCCAGGGCCAGTATGGGACAAAGGGGCTGCAGGTAACGAGGGTGGCAACATTGCTTTTGGTCTGCCATGATGCAGCTGCATGGGTGGTGCAGGTGGATTCCTGTGCAAAGTACTACCCATCCCATATCCTGATGGAATGGCAACCAATGCAGGTGGATTGACTGTTGCTGTGAAGGAATTAGTTTGAATGAAAAATTCTATGAGAAAGGAGTGTGACTTACATCCAGAATATGAGGCTCTTGTAGCATCCTGGACATGTCGACGATTGGGGACCAATAAGCCACTAGCAGTCATGCCTACCACAGAACACGATCAGCACCATTCTTATGGGCAGTTTCACAGTAGATGCTACTTGCCTGTTTCGTTCATAGTGGTGGTTGGGGACGCTGACATCCCAGCTGGGTCTACTGTAGAACTCAATCAGTATCATTCTCACCGGCAGTCTTACAACAGAGACCACTTACTACTTGTGTTGCGCACAGCAGTTCCCGGTAGTCTGAGGCATTCTTCATAGCAACTTCGACACATCTTGCGTGGAGGCTTACTGGCATCATAGCCAGCAATGGGATAGTAGGGTGATCCTCGTAGAATGAGGTTATTACAGAAGGTACGCTCACAGACCTGATCATTTGAGGCAACCTCAGTCAGTGGCGCAACGAGTTGAAAGGAAGACATGAAGAAAAGTGCCAGAAGTATGTGACACGTTAGTTGTCGAGTGGCTCAGGGTTTTATACTAGTTGCTCACCTTGGAAATGACACCTTGGCCCGCAGTGTTCACAGAAACTTGATAGGCAGTACGCCTAGTAAGGCCCTGGCACTGCTCAAGTCTTGCATGTTGAATCCGCTGAATCAACAAATGACTCACCGCAGCATGAGTCCGATAGTGCTCCATACGGCTGTCTGATGTCCGATAACATTCCATGTGGACATCTGGAGAGTCAGACAGTTCGATTTGGTTGAAATAGATAGAGAATCACCTTGGCCCACGGTGTCCACAGAAACTTGATAGGCATTGCGCCCAGTAAGGCCCTGGCACTGCTTAACTCTCGCATGTTGAATTTACTGAATCGCCAGGTAACTCACCGCAGCCTGAGTCCGATGGTGTTCCATATGGCTGTCCGACGTCCGATAGCATTCCATGCGGTCATCTGACGTCTGGAGAGTCCGATAGTTTGATTTGGTTGAAATAGATAGAGAATCAAATGTCAGTTCAAGATAACAGAACAAAAACTGTAGTACCTTACCTTCTGAAAGTGGGTGCGACAGCCGAGCCCGCGGTGTCCCCAAGAACTTGACAAACTGCGTGTCCAGTAATAGCACTGCTCAACCCTTGTGAGTTGTGTTTACTGGAATTGATATGGGACTTACTACTGTTGTCCGACGGAAACCCGTGTGGTCATCACAGTCCACCTGGCCCGGATGACAATGACAGGCAAAGAATAGGGGGAAGAAGCTTTGCAAACTTCTGGACCGTAGGTGGATTCAAGTGAGAAGCAATCGGAAAAGAAGCTGACAAACAATGGGTGTACGGAGAAGGCCTTTGACTTCGGGTGACTGATGAGTCTTGCCGTGCGGATAACACCTCCAGAACAGCCTCACTTGCCTGACTAGCCACCAGCCTTTCATCAGGCAATCCTCTGATAGGCCATCAACGATGCCTAACCAGTGGAAACCCATTCGTACGTGTAATTATATGTCAAAGTTGTTGCTTCAGACTTACAATGTTGGCGGACACACTGGCAGCGCCCCTAGAACTGATTGAGCCTCACATTCGACGGCTCTGGGCAGCACGTCAGACAGACCTACAGATTGTCGATGCACTTCAAAAAGTGATTGACACTAACCAGTATGGGATCGGGTATGTGGTCTGCTTTCCTAGTTCATGAATACTATTAGGCTGACGTGCAATGATCGAATAGACTCACCACCTTCAAGTCAATCCGGAAGCGCCTCGGATTAACTCGAACACGACAGCAACAACACACGCCAACCTCTATTGAGGTCCAGATGGTTGAACTACGAAAGACATACCCACATGCTGGGGCTCGTGAGATGGTCAATCTTTTATTTCACGAACATGGTCTTAGTGTTTCAAGGTAGGGCGTACTCTGAGTCAGACCCACCCGGAAAGCATGATACTGATTTTTTTTGACAGGCGGGTAGTCGGGGAGTATTTCCAACTCTACGAACCTCACCTCATCCAAGCTCGTCGAGCGAACCGCCTCAAACGTCGACGCTTTTGGGCTGCGGGTGTCAATGACATTTGGGCTGTTGACCAGCACGACAAATGGCTACGCTTCGGCCTGGCCTTACACACAGGCATCGAGCCATTCTCTGGGCGTATTCTATGGATGAAAGTATGGCATAATAACCGCAACCCGCAGCTCATCCTATCCTACTATCTCGAAGTGGTGGAATCCCTTGGTTGTAAGTACACCTTTTCTCTTACTTCAAACATATACATATACTCACTTCTCTTGTTAGATATTCCTATGGTTACACAGAGTGATCCAGGAACGGAAAACTTTGGTATTGCAAATGCTCAGACGACACTTCGCCAGATGCAAGACCCTGGACTGCAAGGCTTCGTCCAGCACCGTTGGATGCGCATGAAGAAAAACATTGTCCCGGAGATCGCTTGGTCTCAACTTCGGTGGCGGTTCACTCCAGGTTTCGAGGGCATCCTCGAACAAGGTATCCAGGCAGGATGGTTTGACCCGGATAATACCTTACAACTGTGACTATCGTTCCAGATACTCCTATGCGTCTACTAATACATGTGGCCTGGCATCAGGATGGTTTTTCGTTGGATATTCATCCCTTGGCTCCAACAAGAGCTGGATAACTACAAGCGACGCATCAACCTCTCTCGTAAACGACACGACCGTAACAAGGTGATATTCTACATTGTTCTAGAACTAGCGTCCCGGTACACAGTGCTAACAAGCCTTCAGATACTTCCACAGGGTGTTCCTGAGCTCATGCATGAGTCACCGGAAGATTATGGTGCACTCAACTTTAGGGTACGTACATCATATGAATGCTTCTGGGTCCCCTGAGCCATCTAAATAATGCACGAAATCAGGTTATGGTCGATCGAGCGGCTCTCGACTACGTTCGCCAGTCGTACATTAAAGAAGATCACGTCGTGTTTGACCTTGTTCCCCCGGCCCTTGGCGTCTTCATTCACGAATGTTACGGCCGGATTGGTTCGCCAACTGTTGATCGCTCTTCAGTGTGGACTGTCTATAGGTCGCTACTTCATGCTTTGCAACAGGATGCCCACCGTACCGAACTCCAAGACATCCTTTCAAGTGGGAATGCAGCCCAGCAAGGCCAGGATGGAGGTAATGGCTGGCAGTTGATCCCCGGCCTTCAAGAGCTGTTCGAGAATGATGACGGATATATGGGTGGTCTGGGAAATGGCATGGGTCTTCGTAAGTCCACGTCCTTCCAGTCAACTCTGGTCCATTAATGTTCGTTTAGAACCTGAACACCATCGTGCATTAGATGAGATGGAGGCGGAGGAAAATATGCCTCCCGAACCAGACAATCAAGATGATGTTGACATGGATGAAGCGGCGGCAATCCTGGACTCATTCTCTGATGATGAGATGGCTTATGATGACGAGTCGTTGTCCAACAATGCATAGATAGCGCTTCTTGGAAAATGTCTTAATTTCTTGCGTATTTTGTCCTACATGTATGGTACAAAAAACCCTCTGCACGGTACACTCAGTCATCGGCCGAAGAGGTGATCGAGGGTCGCCATTGAAGCTGGCAACCTGGTTCCCTTAATCCTCCTGCCGAGAACCGGAGGTTGAAAAACGTGATCCGTAATCAGCACGACCGTCCAGGCCTCCATATTCCTGTGCGGTAAGTCGTATCTGAAACTAGTCAGATCGGCGCCCCGTCCTCGTCATCAAGTGATTTTCGACGAGAAAACATTGATCTATATCATCCACTTACATTGGGTTGACCCGGATTCCTGGCCCGACTAGTAGGACATGTTCATAGAACTTTCAAGACGCTCGCAAGAAATCCGGTGGCTGTGCTGCGGGGTTTGCGGAGCGTAAACGGCGTCCGTATGAGCATCCATGAACCCAGCTATATAAAAGAATAGCTTCACTTGCGGCTCACAGGCTTTACTTATTAACCGCATCATGCTATCCGAGGGTGCTGACCATCACTGACGTTGTAGATGTCGATGTTGATGCATGTGCGACTTCCATCTCCAGGTCTGCTCGAACTTCGATTTTGTTTGCTTAGGTGTTGTGGTAGACCCTCGAGATCAGTGGTGTCGAGGGACTGTGCTGCAGTTTATTCTGCTAACCTGGGTAAGCTGCTGTGCCTTTCCTGTGCTAACCATCATGCAAATGGCTGTCATCTTTTTTTTAAGTCTATTTTTGTCCTGTATCGGGGTGCGTTACCCTATGTATAGCATTAACTTGGTGGAAAGGGCTCCCTAGCCCGGCCGCATTCCTATCCTCGAGAATGCCCAAGATGCCAGTGTGAGCCAGTAGGCTTACACACATGTCGCCCCTCAAGCTCACCTTCATGTTTGTTCAGCGATGCAGACCCTGGGCTGCCCTGTGCCTCCTGTGAAATACCTTGTTTACACCCTAGTGATTACATTTGGTTGTCTTGTCGGCAAACCACATGCGGGATTTTGTCCTGTCGTCTGCTCATACGGATTTTATTTGCAATGCTACAGACATTAGGATTGCCATCCCTCTGCAATGAAAAGTTGTTCGCATAGCTTTCATATTACATCTCAGGCTGTTCCGCTCTGCCTCGCGCCCGCATGCATGCTCTTTCAAGCAATGATGCGACGGCAACTGCAAGTCTGCTGCTTGGTGTGCACCCCTCCCACACGCTCCCCGCGATGACGACAGCAAACGTGATGATCGTAGCAGCACCGTCATGTTGTCGTTGTTGATGTCCCCCACTGCATCCTTAATATACATGCTGTGCATGGAATGCAGCACCTTTATTGGTGTGGGTCAGCCCCTGAAACTCGTGTTGTCTGAAATTCGGTGGAGGGTGATCACCGAAGTTCATGAATGAGCGGAGCCTACCCAGGCTTCGTGATCGGCGAATTGATATCTTCATACATCACATCTGTTTGGCCCACATCGCACGACTGTACTTCTTTCACTCTCCAGCCGGTCCTTGTCGTCTGGTCCTTACCAGAAGGAGTCTGTCATACATCCCCTCGTCCCATATGTATGCTACACTAAAAAAAATACAAAAAAATCTATCATGTGATGTTGGTATCTGCTAATGTCCTCGTGTTAGTAAACAATTGCGATGCGCCGGAGCCAGGGATGCCTGTTTTATAGTAATAAATAGAAGATCATCAATGCCTTGATCGGCATGGTACTTCTATCATTCGTTGCAACCCATCTTGATTCCGTTGTAAGGACCATCGTGGTCCCCCACGATGCTACTCAGGATGCTGGGTACGTTACCGACAATGCATTCCTGGTCTTCATTATCCTCGCCTGTTTTCGGTCGATCAGCGTCATAGCTTTGGAACTGGAGCCAGTACTCACCGGGGCACCCCGCCCACTTTCCTGTTTCCGTGATGTGCACCTCACCGGCGGCGTGCTCGAAGCCCAAAAACTTTCCAGGAAGGGTGGGAATAGGGTCCTTCATGTTGTTGATGTGCGTGAGGTGGGTGTTGGAGTTGACGTATTCTGCGAAATGTTTGTTTCCCACACGTGGAAGACCATACACGACAGTCTTGAATGTCGTGTCTGTGGGGAGATGGAGAGGTAGGTAGACAGAATCCAAGACAGCGATCGCAGCACCTGGATCCATTCGGAAGGTGATTTAATTGGATGAGAAGGTCGATTGCGGACCGCTGACGGTCAAGGTACTCACCGAGGGAGTGACCAACTGTCATCACACTTTGGGTGTTATACGTGGACATGGCCGACTGGACGTGAGAAAGAATGGTATCGGCAGTTCTAGTAATGGAGGATCAGACACCTCATGCAAAACGCCACGGAGATACATACTTGGCGTGCTCTATCTTGAAACCTCTGTGCACCTCGATTTCACGGTCAAGACCAGGGAAGAGTGATGAATCCAGCTCTTCCTTAAAGATGTCCAGATCGGTGAGGTCAGCCAGTCTGTGATGTTAAATGATTATTGGCTCAGGATTATTGAACAAGGAAATTTTACATCTTAGATGGGTCCGTTCCCTGGTGTGCAACGATGACCGAGTTGAAAGTTGGATAGTATCCAACGTACCCTGTCGTGTGATGTTAGCTTCGATCCTCGCGCAGCCTCTGTGATTTGATCTGGATCTCACAAAATTGGACACCATTTCCATCACCGCCCGACGCCACGGGTTTAAAACCCTCAGTGTTGTTACAGGCAGCTGGCCAGGAGAAGGCGTTGAGCTCACAACATAGCACCACGAGAAGAGAGTAACTGTTATTCACCTCCACAAGTCCACAAGCGTGTCGTTGTGGCCCCGCAATATGCGGCTTTCGCGAAGTAAGTGTAAGGGTTGAAATCATAGATTTCACTGGTCGTCAGACCAGGGATAGAAATGTTTAGCAGCCAGGAGGGGTAGGCAGGCCTAGTGGCGATGGCGATGAGAGCAAGGACGAAGAACGAAGAGAGGACAATCAGTGGAATCATCTGGGAAGAACAGCAGAGGACAAATACTCCGAATCGTGTCTCGTATAATGAACCATCACGATGGGGCAACCTGTGCTGGACAGCACCCATATGTCGCATGATGGTGGGTACGTGTTCCCATCTTCGGGCCAGCACGGGTACGGGGGGGGACTGTATTTGGAAGTGGGAAAGGGGAAGACAACCTTAACGGCGTAGACAGCTCCACGCCATGGCAACTTCAAATGAACACTTCCTTATGGCTGTCCCTGAGATCTGCATGGCAGAGTCGGACGCGGAGATGCTCGGAGACACGCACGGCGGCGTGTCAGTCGTAAACGGGATGATGATCGGATTGTGCAGGGTACAGGTGCTCAATTGTCCGGTCGCGTACGTGCGGGATTAGACACGAAAAGGACCCTCCGGCAGGGTGAGTTATCACCAGAGATTATGTCACCTGAACCCCGACTTGTCGCCTGTCAGCCGCATTGGGATATATTGAATTTCTGCATGGCAGTGCAAACAGGTTTCTGATCAACTCGTGATACCGACTCCGACGGAGTCCCTGCCAGTGGGGCAACATGTGACCTCTATCGTGCTTTTGTCCTGCGCGGCATCTGCTTTTGCGTCTCCGGATACTATTTCACTGACAAAATACCAGCGCACTGGTGCACATCTCACATCAAAGGCTTTGGGACACGTCTATTGTTTCCTATGGCCAACGTGGAATGCATGCAGTATGCAACGAGTATTGGCGTATTCCGACATGCTGTGTCCTCGTTTTTTCAGTTCATCATTGTCCTGTGTTAGGGTGCATATCCCTTATTGTAGGACATAACAAATCCAGGTAGACAAGGCCCCTGCCACCGTCCACCCTCTAATTCAATTCCTTGTTCGAACGGACGCGTCACAGTTTAATCTGGACTCATGGTGGAGCTCAGGGTATTGTAGATGAGGGCTGGGAAAGCTTTGAAATAGGTGTTCTTTGTCTGCCATTGACTAATACTATTAGTTTCTCGGTCTGCAGATGCCGGCTTGGGGCAAAAACGTCTCGGACGATTTTGCATGGGTAGTTGTCCGACAGATGGGTCATCACCTCCTTGACAGATCTATTCAGCACACCTGTCAACACACCTCTTTACCTTACACTCCTTATACTGAATGGACTGAATGGACACTAGGACGTCACCGTTGCATGCCGTCGTCATGTCCGAGTCAATACTCGAATCCAATGCAAGAATGCTCGAAGAGGAATGTCGTAGCCAGTGACAGATGCAGTTCAACTTCATGTGTTTGTCCATTTTTCCTCTTGTATGCAGTGTTGATTTGCATGCAGTTATTGAGGATTGCTTTGACTATCATCCACCTCGGTGAAGTCCAGTCCAAGCCAGGAGATGCTGTGGAATACAAGAAAGTGCATGGATCCAACGTCCACAACATGGGACACAGTTCTTCCATATACATTAGATTTCGACGGAGGCTGCCCTGGGGTGGAGTGAGCCATCTTGGATGCAAGATATCGAATCGCAATACGAAATTTTCGGTTGATGAGACCTTGTTCGGCCGGCAAACGACATAGGCAGTACAACTGGGGAAAGATTTGCCCGAAAATGCTTTTTGTGTTCGAGGGTCAGTGTAAGATTAACGCCTTGTCAACCAGATGTTATTAAACGTGCCGTCGGACATTCAATCCCGCGTAGTTCCGGCAGTACCTTGTGGGATTTCTGGACGACATGGAGGCTTTTCAAAAAGCCAGATAAGCCAGAATACATTACACACACTGATGAAACTACAGGCTTGGAGATGGAATGGAATAGGACAAGGGCATCATGGTGGAAGCTGTTA
This sequence comes from Pulveroboletus cf. aberrans, assembly GCA_038094155.1. Lineage (NCBI taxonomy): Eukaryota > Fungi > Basidiomycota > Agaricomycetes > Boletales > Boletaceae > Pulveroboletus > Pulveroboletus cf. aberrans. The sequence goes on along the minus strand of JBBPTO010000901.1, from coordinate 597 downwards.
CAGCAATGCGTAGTATAGAATACATACATATGTTGTTATGTTCTAAGTTCCTTTTGACTTCCGACCAAACCGCGATGCGTTCGTTCGAGCGGGGAAGCAAACCTTCCTCTGAGGATGGTGTGGGGGATATTTAATTACAAGATGGATGTAGTGGTCTAAAGTTTCCCCAGCACTCACCTAATTATTCTGAGTTTCTCCATCAATCCAGACCGAACTGCGATGCTTCCGTTCGAACAAGGAATTCAATCTGAGGGTGGTAGGGGGGTCGCGAGATTGCGAGACGAACGAGGTGGATCACATAGATATTGGGGTATCCTGTCGACGCTCACGACGGAGGGATTACTCAGTTGCAGAACGGACGGGGTGCATCATGTAGTTTTTAGTACCGTGCCCTGCGGACAGTCTTGCCAGTTCAGAACGTGAAAGAATTGTGTCGTTTCCTAGCGTATTTTTCGAGATATCGCGATTCTGTCGACTGTGACGCTCACCTGGAGGAAGGCGTTTTCCGCATGCTACCAACCAACCGATATGTACTAACAGCAATAAAAATTTTGCACTCAGGCTGGAGGATGTCGGGGAAATGGACAGCGCGGGACA
>JBBPTO010000900.1:0-20979 GCA_038094155.1 Pulveroboletus cf. aberrans | reverse complement strand
TGTCATCGGGGTGCTACTCATGAGAGGGCATCAGTGTTGCTCTATTTCAATTGCACAGTTACCACTCACTTCAGCACAGCATAGGAGGGTTCGGGGGGGTTTAGTCCTGCTCGGGCAAAATGCCGTGTTCCACCTGCTTGAAATCATACTCTGGACGCAATCCACACCAATCTGCATGCACTGTCGTCAGCTAGAATATTTCAATTTATGAAGAATGAGTGAATCTCACTATGAATTCTGTTAGATATTTCTCCGGGTTCCACGTCTGAGGGGGATGGGAACAACACATGGGCTTTCCATAGGTGAAGCAATTATCATCCTTTCCACGATTAGGGTCTGGAGGCGCCTGGCCGAGAGATGGAGGAGAGGGTATGCAGACTACTAACTTTTGCTCGCGCGGGGGCATCAATGCAACTCTTTTCACTTGCACGGTTATCACTCACCTTTTTTTTTTTTCGCAGCATTGGATGTGGGGACGGTCACCGTTAAGACATTCGACGGGATGTGTTTCCTTTATTTTCCAGCAGCCTTGGATCGGCTGCGTGCACTGTCATTGGCCGTAAGAGCCCAAGTGAGGACGCTCACTATGGCGGGTGGACGCGACCCCGAGTATGTTCGTTGTGGATGGGGATGTGGACAACAAAAGGGGTCTCCGAAGCCGCAACCCCTCGCACGATCTTCAATTTGGCCGGCGGTAACAACTGCAACAATGGCAGAGATAGGGAGAAAAGGAGAAAAGTACATGTTATGTGAGTTGGGGAGGGAACCAAAACCTGCCAGCAAGCAGCATCACCTGCCACGTATAAAACCAAATGTAAGTTATTGCTGCCATCCCCTTATTCTGCAACAGACTCGCGTGCATGATGCACACACGTGTGGCAAGCTCCAAGTGGTAATACTAGAGCAGTGGTGTCCACTCACCCATCACCTGTAATGACGTGTGTTGCACGACTCCTGTTTGGGATGTAGCGCTTCAGTTGTTGACATTTGGGCAGATGGTTCAGGACATGAAGTGCTCCCGACGCAGCGCACCGGGACTGTTTGAAATAAATGTGAAACAAGTTCAGGGTTCCGCGGGTTTCCGTGGAAGGACAGTGATCGCTAGTACTCTTGACGAACTCTCGAGACGGTCTGTTTGGTAGAGTTAATAGTCTCAGTGCCAGTGTGATGATCGGTGGATCTATAACGCGATTCATTCGGCCACCGCTACTTTTGCGCATATAACACCCTCATGTTCAGAACAATGCATTTACATTGCCGGTACACAAGCAAGCATTGCATTGGCCCCGGTGAAAACCGGTTATATTCCCGCATCCTCCCCTATTACGCCGGCGTATGACAGATTTGTGTTCAATATCAGTTTACTGTCTTTTTCAGGCAACTTTGCCACGTGGTAAAATTGTGAGAAATAACTCACTAACTTACTAACTAGCCCAGTCCACTGCGTTCTGGTTAACCCTGGCAAGCGAGAATTCACCATGGCAATGCCTGTCAGGTGTCTAATTTCGTCTCATTCGTCTAATTCGCGTCTAATTCGGGCTTATTAAGCTTATGGAAGCCAATTAGCCCAAATTAGACACCTGACAGGCATTGCCTAGGTGAATTCTCCATAAGCTTAATAAGCCCGAATTAGACGACTTACACCCTTCCCAATTTACTGATGTGAAATCAACACAATACAATAATTACAAAGAAAACTGATTGTGATCACTGAGTGATATGAGATTGTAAACCCTTCAATACCCCACCATGGACCTTGAGGCACAACTCATTGACCAGTTCCCATGAAACTGGCCTATTCTTTTTATCATGCTGATAGCTGCACAAGCTATGCATCTGTATCAGAAGGTCTTCCTTTGTAAAACTCCTCATATTCCTTATCACACTTCAATCTTGACCAGGGAAGGTTGAATCATTGAGCTCCTTAATGGCCATCCAGATCATATCTGTACAAATCTTGGTGACAGCCATGAGGTTTTCAATGCCTTGGTGAAAATTATCAATCAAAATGGCATTCTTAAATCTGATCATGGCATCTCTGTGAAAGAGCAGCTTGGTATCTCTCTATCCACTTGTGTTACAGATCTTAGCTCATGTCTTGTCACTGAATCCTTTCAATACTCTCCAACTACCATTACCAAGTGAATAAAAGGATCTATTTTTGATACTTTCCACCATAGTAATTTCAATATATATTGCAAGAAACTGGCTGTTTTTTTTATTTCATCCCTTCTGTCTATTCCATGTCAGGCTACCTAGAGTTGATTCACCCATTCCTGCCATAATTGATACTAATCTACAGTTTCCTGCATTTCAAAACTGTGTTGGCGTTGTTGATGGTACTCATATCCATGCCTCTGTCTCTCCTGAAGAACATGTCAACATGCTGCAACATAAAGGCTTTCTTTCACAGAATTGCCTTTTTGCTTGCAATTTTGACTTTCAGTTCACCTATGCAATGACTGGCTGGAATGGTGCATCCGCAGATGCAACTTTGTGAAATTATGCTCACCATCATAATTTTTGAGTTCCAGAGGGATGCTATCTTCTTGCTGATGCAGGGTTTGAGGCTTGGATTGCTTTACTTGTGCCATACTGTGAAGTTCATTACCATTGGAAAGAATGGCACCAGGCAAATTTACAGTAATGTCTTGAATTATTTATGCATGCATTTCAGTGTTAATATTTCAGCAGGCCAGCTAAAAAAGAGGAAATTTTCAATTCTCACCATTCATCATTCCAATGTATTATGGAGCTAATATTTGGAGTACCAAATTGTCAATGGTGGATCCTTCAACTTGTCTCTGAATATGATATGGAAATTCAAGCTTGCATTCCTGCAGCACTTTGTGCTATCCACAATCTTATTCACACTATGGAGCCAGACACTCTTTTCAACCCTGAATTCATTAACTTGCAATGGACCAGGCTTTGAAGAAAGATGTGGATGCATTTGAAATTTTAGGAGAAGGTCCAGCAAATCCAGAGGAATGAAGACAGGCAGAGGCTAGATGTGATCAGATTACAGAGAAAATGTGGACAGAGTATCAGACAGAACTTGCAGCTGCTGATTTGATGTAGGGCGTGTAATGGCCATCACATAGGATGCAAACATATATCCATGAACAAGTAGCAACAGTTTACAAAAATGTAACAGTACTACAATTCCATGTGGTCCTTCAGTTCCTGCAGTTTTCTATGGACCCAAATCATCCTTTTGTCACCTTCAAATGCAAGTAAAAACTTGATTGATGGCTCATTCTTTGATTCAGACATAAAGTCAACCACCAGCATCTTGTCCTTATCATCATTGTCCAGCTCATTTATCACTGCTGCTGCATGGCTTATTAGATTAATGGGTACCACCACAAGTGGCAGTGGTGCCAGTGCTGGTGCATCGAGTTTCACTGCCACCCTTAAAAGTGTGGCAGTGAGGTCCTGCATGGCATCACTGGCAGTCACTTGCACCTGTGCAGCAGCCAACAGTGACAGTGAATGTTTTGCCTCACTTATTACAGATGCTGCTTCTGTGGTTGACTTTTTACACCTGGTATGGCTTGCACTGGTGAGAATGGATGAAACCACTGAGGATGTGTATGCTGAGATGCTCTGGGTGATGGCATCAAGGGGGAAATGGAATTCAGGTCAACTATGATGGAAACAGAGACTTGAATATCACCTGAGATCAATGAAATGGTGAGAGGGGCTTGCACATTGAAATATGAGGTGGCAGCAGTGGGATTGGCATGGCCAATCTGAGCTGAAGTTGACAGAAATGAGGGAAGTGGTTGTTTGTTAAAAGGAAAGGTGATGTGGTGAAGGTGGGATTGGCTTGGCCGATCATGCTTGGCATGAACAGGTACATAGGAGGGGTGGGGATCGAAGATGAGGCTAGATCTGCATAGTTGATCACATCTGAATTGGGCAGTGATATGTGAGGGGTGGGTTCAGAGGTAACAGCTGTGGTGGTAGGTGGACAGGGTGGTGGAGAGAAGGATAACAAGGTGGGAGGGAATGTGTGAGACAGAGACAAGCTGGGCGCCAGAGCATTGCAGTTGGATGACATGCAGGCCAATTGCCAATCTTCAGCCAGGTGAAGAACATGTCTCCAGCAACTTGTGAAAGAATGGAAAGCTCTTGTTTCTGAATGGTCTGGCAGCAGGATATGACTGGATTTATCAGATTAGCATGGCTCATGCAATCAGTAAGTACTTACCCTGATAAATCACTCCCACATTGCCTGTCTGTATGGTGTTATCATGATGCCTTCAGTATCACTGTAGTAGATCTCAGGGACAGTTTTGAGGTTAAGGTATCTGTAGTATTGGCTCTTGAGCTACTGTATATATCAGTCAGCTATTAGCAATAGTTGGATAATAAGAATATAGCACACCTTCAATCATTTACCCAAGCACAAAGGCTGCGATTTCTTGGTTTCCCCCAGAAAATATGAGTTGACATATTCAGTGGCTTGCTGAAACATCACTTTCTTCAAATTGCTGTCCCTGGATTTTGCCCTCTCATCAAGAAGGAAGCAGAGGAGCACATGGATCTCATCATTGAATCAACTCATATGTTAATCTTGTTGCAGCTTGTCACTAATGATTCAAAGAGATGGTGAGATCCAGTTATGGAGGAAGTGGGACAAGGAGAATCAGGAAGACCAAGAAGATTGGTTGGAGAATGTCTTGCTACAGGTTGCTGCCATAGTGAGCACAGAGAGGGGGTTGAGGGTTGGCATGTTGGAACGATGAAAAATGGAGGAGTCACAGAGACTTAAGGAGAGTGCACACAGATTATCAGCTGCTTGAGCTAATTTCTGATTGGGGTTTCTGAGGTGAATTCTCACTTATCAAGGTAGCCAAAACTCAGTGAACTGGGCCTAAACCACAAGTTTGACCAGCCATAGTTTCTCAATGCAGCATCAGAGTTGAGAAGCAAGGGTAGCATTTGACTCACAGAAATCTGCAGCATATACATATACCAAGCCATCTGAAACTGAAATTCACAAAATTGTTTCATTTCAGAACTTTATAACGGAGGAAAACCTTGGAATTTGGCATCTTTTAAAGCTCACCATGCAATTGATAGAATATTGTCAGAATTTCATAGGTATGATTCATTTTTCTGACTGTGGACTGTTACAATCATCTAATCCATGATCTATAAATACCCTACATCACTCCCATGCATTACAATCGCTCTAGAAACTCTAAGCATGACCCCAAAATCCATGCAAACATTACCCATGCATGAGGTGTGATACCATAGACATTCTAGACAATTCTAGACCACTCTATGCATTACCCATGACCACCACTCTACCCTACACCCTTAGGTCTATTCATACATGATCTTTCATTCTTCCACACCCTTGCACATCAGGGATGTACAAGGCTGTTGGTATGCTTCAATATGATTTCGAATACATTAAATACATGCACATACATCATGGACATCTTATTTTTCTATACAATATGTACAAACTCATATCCAGTATATAAAGGATTTAAATCAAGCCACCAAAGGACAGTCTTGTCCTCTTGATGATTCCTCAGTATGAAAGATGTCGACTCATCCTTATTCTTCCTCTCTCCTTGGCCATCGAGTGACCTAGAGTCTTCACTCATTGTGAGTTGTTTTATGCAGCCTCTAAATGCTCTTTTTTCATACTGCTTGATTGCTACTGCTCTGCCTGACAAAATGTGTGCACTATGGAGGGGCAGAGATGCCCAGACTACAGACATAAGTGATAAAAATGGTGGAATGTAACTAGAAACTCACCTTAGCAGTTGCACAGTAATAGCAGAACAAATGAGGGAGTCAGACAAGAATGGATAGACTAAATAGTGATGGAGATTAGAGTACATGAACTCTGATATAACTTCCACATAATATCCAAAATAGAAACATAAGGTCTAAAGGGAGAAAGAGCACCTTACCAAGTAAAACGACCAACTCTAAGATGCTCCAGCAGAGAGATAAGGGACTTGGTATGCATTGACCTTGGTGTTGTGGAGATGAGCCTTGGAGGATGTTGGAGATTGGAGGAGGTATGTTTTGAAAGTGCCAACCTTGAATTGAAGCCACTCTTTAAAGTTGGATAATAACAGGTATAAACTTGCTATCTGTGAAAGAGAGTCAAAACCTTTATCCTTCAAGATGGAATCTGACAGAAGGGTACAATGGTACTTCTGTTGCACAGGGAAGATGTTAAGACCCAGTCATCCTCCCTTCAAACTCCAGTTGGAGATCTGAGATTGAAAGAGAGGGATGCTGGAGATGGCCAGAGATCTGGAGAATTGCCCAGAGGGGTGAAGGCTTGGTGCATGACTTATGTGTTGTGCCCTTGCACTGTCAAGGTATTTTTGGTCAGAGCTGCATTGGAGGAGATCCAGAGAGAGAACACAGAAGAGAGTCTAAGATGATATTCAGGCTGAGGCTATCTACATACAAAGTCAGAGTATATATATGTCACAGGGGCTGCAGATTAGTAATGGAGGACAATGTAGATATGTAAGACAGAAGTCTGATGAGTAAGCACTGGAGCTGTGCTCCAGGTCATATAAGCCAGAGCTGTGCTACACAGTGTCAGGGAGGTCAGAGGAGTAAGGCTAGACTAAATATGAAACAAGAGGAAAATGTAAAGATACATACAGTGGAGGTCTGAAGAAATGGAGTTACAGATCGACAGAGATTGCAGTGCAGGTATGAGCGGAGTCGTGTTGGAGACACCAGAGTTGTTGTGCATATGACAGCAGAGAAGGAAGGGATGAGCTGAGAATACTCACTGAGATAGAGATGAAAGCTCTTGTGATCAAGTTTGAGTTAGTCAAGATCTGATGAGATCAACCCTTGTGAGCTTCTTAGAAGCTTGATATTGAGAGGAAATGAATCTTGTTACCATCATGTCATGCCACTTATCACCTTTAAATACATTCAGAAACTTGTATGTATTTGTATGTGATGTATCTAGAAGAAGGTTGATGATGTCAGAATGATATCAGAGGATCTGTCATTCTGCTTCACATATTTGAAATAAGTGGGGCTGAGTTTAGGTCAATACAGCACAGCAATTATGGAGCTAAGAGTGCTCCAGACCAATAACATCATAGCTGAGTTATAAAGACTGCATGTAGATATTCATATGCTCAATCCTTCAGAAGTGTAATAAGATTACACTTTGATTAAGCTTTTATTCAGTTCAACTCATCAGTGAGTCAAGCCTAATTTTTAACCTATTTCTTTAGTAACATGAATAGTGTAATTTAACTATGGTTTGCCTGTATAGACAGTGCTTAAGACCTAGTGTTGAATTCACAGAATCTCAACAGAACCAAAATGCACAAAGGGAATACAGCCCTGCTTATTCAATAGCATTGGGAATGTTGTTATCAACAACATCAGAGATGTTGTCTTCTTAATCAGATGTGATGGCTGAAGTTGACAGCAGTGAATTGTTAGTTACTCACATTGAAAATACTTGTGGACTCAGATACAGATGAAGTATACTTACTGGCAAGCTGTTCAACAGCTGATGTGAGCTTTATGGATGCTTTTATTTAGTCTTTTTAATTATGTCTGTAGTCTGGGCAGTTTTGATAACCAAAGTGCCTATTGCTTCTTCTCTTGATGTTAAGAGCCACCAGGTTCAAATCCTGTCTTCTGGGCTTCTTGCACTCCTTTACCTTGGGTGTGCTCACTGGAGCTTTATCGCAAGCCTTGTCCTGTGGTTTGAGATTGCCATCCATTCTGTTGAGGTGGCTGTTTCTTGAAAGAATTTGTTCAATTTGCAGTTGCATGGCACAGGCAATACTGAAAGAAGCATAGTAACATCTATTTCAATGGACAGACTATATATGATAAATTATCAAGTAGCTGTAATATCCCCAACATGCTGCAAAGAAAGAAGGCCCTGGCACCAGATCTGTGCATGATCATGCCAGATAGGGTTAGTGAGGGAAACATTGACTTGCTTGGCTTTCCATCTCTCAACAGAGATTGTCTTGAATACCATGCTTGCATCCAGAGTTTGAGTTCAAACCTATCTGAAGTTATGTTGTATAAAACAACATCATGGAATATTGCAAAAATGCTTCTTTATCTTGCATATTAGCAAAAGGATTCCTATGAGCTGGAACAGAGACAGCCTCATGGAGAACATGCTTCTTCTGCTGTGTGGCAATCATTTCCACTATCTCAGACTCATCATTGTTACTGTTTTCATCAGCTGGATGTTCTGTCCCAGTCTGATATTTCTTCTGACTGACACATTGCCCATGCACTCCATTGAACTGATCAATCATGTCAAGATGAAATTCCTGACAATTGTTCTGATATATGCTAAATTGCACTTGTCCCAGCATGCGGAGGTCCTAGAAGTAGTTAGATGCTAATGCTATTAGCGTTCTGAATAAGGGATGAACTTACAGTTGAACTCTTGTTTCTTGTGTCTGGACCCCATATCGTATCACAATTTCACTCCTTCTGAAAGTCTCTACAGTTCTTATTGATCTAGTCTAAGAAAAGTAGATGTAGTAACCATAGATTATGGGAGTTGCATGGATCAAGAAGATGTTGTCACTCCAGCTGAGTGAAAAAAGCTCACCAGCAATGTGTGAACTGTGTTTCAACCTCTATCCAAACTCATTCAACGTGTGAGTTATGCATAGATCTGTGTATCAGACAGTAAGCTTCATTGGCTACCACACATACTACTTATGATCCCCACATAAATAAGGCACAGAAAGGGCTGTTTCTCATGATCATGTATGTTGCAACTTCGATGTTTTCACCACCTCTGTCTCCCCTCACCCTTGAGGGCATTCCATACTCAGAAACTGATGTTTGAAAATATTGAGAACTGTTGATGAGCAATTATTGCTGCTCACCTAAAGGGCAGTCATCTGATGGGCATGCATTTAATTAGTTCATATTTTCATGTAGAGTGACATACTGTTTGACAGAATCCATTGATTGCCCCATGGATTACTATCCAGCCATTTCTCCCCTTTGACCTCCAATCTCCGACTGAAGTTTGAGCAGCGGAGATCAGGTCTTAACACTCCCCTATTATTCTGAGTACCCTGCAGAGAAGAAGTGATATTTTTTCATTTAGAACAATAGTATAAAATGTATTGGTTGGATATGTGTTCAAGCAGAGGCAAAATTCCTTCTTGTTATTTCCCTGGGGCAAATGGTTGCAGCCCATCAGATTCATTGCAAGTCATGGCTTATCAAATCAACCAATTTATCCAGTGATAACAAAGACCACTGAATGTATCTGGCTCCAGACACCACACTTATCTTACATACATACACAAAATGCATAGCATGTCTAGAGGCTCATCTTGTGCTGCCTTACCAAACCCTTGTGACCCTGATACACATACTTGTCTCAGACAACCACCAAGTGATCTGGAATCATCAAATTTCAAGCTGCACTGTCAACATCCATCAACTACTATTAAGCCTCATCTGCAGCCACTGGTGGAGCATTGTCCCTCTCTGATCACCATCTTGCTTGGTCCCCAGGCCAAGTGCTCCATTTTTTTCATTTCCTGCATATTATTAAGGTTGTACACAGGTAACACCACTGGTTGGAGAACACACACCATACCCATCGAAACCATATCTCTAGTGGGTACAGGTTGGCATGAAGTTTGGTGATGTGAGTGATGCAGTTACTGGCAAGCATCCAATTAAGCAAACTACTCAAATACTCATTGGTTGACAAATATAATCTGAGATTTGAAAAATATGGCAACAACAATAAAAATTCAATCATAAGCAACCTGATGATATTCCACCCAGCTCACATGTGAAAGTGAGCAGAATTTGTCCATGCTCTCTCTCATGTCATGGACATAACAAATTCTGTTACCCATTGTTGAGCTGACTCCATGATGAATCAATTTTCCTCTGATGAAGCATATTGATCCAGAATTGTACAGGATTTGTAGGCTGATGCTGTCCAGTTGGAGAACAGCCTCTTCATAGCCTCTGTTAGTCAACATGAGATCATACCAACAGATGTACATTTTGTGATATCTATATAGGGGTAATTCCCTGTTAGATGAGAGCAATTGCCATGAAGACTGAGTACCAATGATAAAGGACCTCATGTAGATCTGACACTTCATCACATCCTTGCAGTGTTTCCATAACACATTTTCTGGCAGTGTATAGTTCTGGATGATCGATAGTGAGCAACAAATTGAGCAGATTTTCATTATGTTCATTTGCCATCAACCATTCCCTTGCATGACTGCTGATTTTCTTCAGAACTGGTGTTGAGCAAGGAAGAAACTCTGCTGTCTTCAGATATTAATCACCTTCCATGTCAATTCACCACGGGATTACTTCCTGTCCTTGTTGATGCCATGCAGGAAATACATTCAGATATCCTGAAGTCACAAGAGATTTGTAGTACTTTGGGTTAGTTCTCCACAACTTCACATGGGCTATGTTGGGTGGTGAAGTAAGTACTGCTTCAGCGATTGTTGTGCTCACAATGATGTCTGACTAGCAACAACATATATAGAGTGCACAATAATTTGAGAAACAGAAAAATACCTACCTGTCTCTTCAGCATAATGATTTCAGGTAAATAATGTACCAACAGAGGATACAATCAGAGTGATCAACCACAACGAGTGGACTTGTCAAGATTGCCAGTGCTGGTTTTCCAGCATAGTGATATAAGTTGACAGGTGTAAAATTCTCCACCAACTGATGTTCAAGTTCTAGATGTTGACCATCACAATGTGTGCCAATCAATTTGCTGTAGAATTCAGCAACCCAAGTGGCATGAACTAAGAAGGTGTTTGTTCAGAGTTTTGGAAATCGTTTACTCATCACATTCATTATTGTAGGCTCTGTCTAATATGCCAGCCATGTGACAAAGCTCCTTTTGTAATGATATGTTGATGGTAAGCCCTTCATTGATACAGCACTTTGTGAGTGATGAAAGAAACATTTTCTGATGGAGTGATATGGGCAAACACTATGCTGGACCAGCTGAGTCACATTGGTGAACAGGCACAAAGTTTCCACCCTGATTTCATTGAATTACAGTGATGCTACCAAATAACAATGTCGAAATTAATAGCAATACTACTAGAAGAATTGAAATTGAGGCCAACCATTCAGGTGGCAGGTGCTTGTTCTTCATTTACTGTGATCCTTTCTTGATGTATGGTCTTGCTGGCATAAATTCCCTTCAGTGCAGTCTCCAAGTGATTGAAGCACAACCTGAATTCCACCAGGTGTTGATCCTTCAATAACACAGTCAGTGTCAAAATGGGTGCACTATGGAGGGGCAAGAAGGCCCAGACTTCAGACATAAGCGACAAGAGTAGTAGAATGTAGCTAAAAACTCCCCTCAGTTGTGCACACTGGTGGCAGGACAACTGAGGGAGTAAGATGAGAAGAATGGACTAAAATAGTGATGGAGATTGAGCATATGGACTCCGATATAACTCCGACATGATGTCTGAAATAGGAAATATATGGTCTGAAAGAAGATGAGGACCTTACCAAGTGAAAAGACCAACTCCAGATGCTTCAGAGTGGAGTTAGTGGTATTGGCATGCATTGACCTTAGAGTTGTGATGATGAGCCTCGGCGGAGGCCGGAGGTCGGAGAAGGTATATTTTGACAGTTAGCATGTTGTATTTTGCATCAAGATACATTATATTGGCAAGCTTTTACTGGACTGTCCCTCTTAGCTGATCACTTTGCCAAGTAAGTTTGGCTAAACCTGCTTCTAGATCTGTGATCCTGTATAGGCACACAGAGCTGTGTGGTAGGGTGTAAACTCACCAATTCTGCCTCCCTTCCAGTAAGCCCCACATTGCATTCTCTGTCACAGTTATCATCAATTCTTAGTCATATTTCTGCATTTACCTTTCTCTAGTTCTTTGATGGGCTTTCTGTGACTTCTTTAGACTGAATATGATGATCTGCCATGTCTTTGCAAGAAGATTTTGTCTTGAATCAGGAAATGAGATGTCCCCACTTTTTTTTGGTGTGGATGATCTTGCCATTTCCCCACACTCTGAGAAAGGTCTTGCAGAACACTGCACTTGCTGTCGTGAGCAACACAAGGACCACATGGCTCAAACTTTCTGCTGCTGGTCATGATCAAAGCACAGGCAAGGCCCTTTGTGGCACACCAAGCATATTTCTGCTTTCATCAGCTCCAATATAATAATAATTTATTGATGGTGTAGCAGGTGAAAGAACACTTTTTCTGTTTCAGATGTAACTTTATGCCTCATTTTTTCATCCATCCCGCTCTCTTAGCATTCATCAGAGGATTCTTGTGACCTCTCAGTTGCTTCCTTAACATGGCTGTTGTTGTTTTCAGACATCTCCAACTTTTGCTGTCTATTTCTCTGGGGTTCCATCATCCTATCCTCCTGGCATTCTTCTGGCTGCAGAGAAATGCCTTGCCTGACACTCTTCTCAGTGTCAAGATGTCTTTGCTTCCCATAGATCTATTCTTCCCAGTTCTGCTAGGTTCTGCTACTGTCTTGGCAACATTCTTTCAGCTGTTCAGAGGTGCTTTGTACTGCATTCTTGTTGTTATGATCAGGTGTCTCTGGTGACCTCCATCATTTTCTTATCCTGATTCCACCCCATCCTTGCAACATACTACTGGCTGCTCACTAGAGGGGCTAATTCGGGATTAGAGAGAGATAATAAACTCATCTGGAAGAGTGTGAAGAGCTCGAGGTGACTCTGACAAGTCATAAAGTGACTGGAACATACCAAAAGATGTCCATGAATCTACTGAGGAACCTACAAGCATCAGGAGTGAGCAAATTGACTAAATGGACACACCAGCTCGCATGGCACCATCATTGTGCATGGTGAACCTGCTGCTCTCACTGCTGAACACTCTATTCTCCCCCTTGAGTGGCATAATCTGAAATTTTCATGACTTTTTAAAAATTTTTGTCTTTCAATATGTTTCCAGTGTCCATTCAACTAACTGCCAACATAGGGCTTCATGTGTGCTCACACTCAGGCTCACTGTGCCGCTGCATTCACCATAGTTCTCACTCTTGTGGACCTCTCTGGGTGTTGTCATGTAGCTGACTCCATCATCTCCACATAAATTGTGGTCATTTATTGTGGTGGGTCCCTTGCTGTGCCATCTGCCACTTCCGGTCTCATGTGGACCAGATGACTCACAGTGTGGACTATGTGTATTACAGATGTTCACTGGAATCAGGAGGCTTATACTGGGAGCACTTGTTGACTCAGAGATGGCAGTGGCTTCAGGACCGATACTTGTATATCTTAAGTACTAGTCTATGTCTTTGCATCATTGCTAATGAAATCATTTGCCAAGGACAAATCTACAAATGACAGTCAATGATTATTTATTTTTCCAGACAAGACAGTCGTTACCATTTTCACCACAATGCATCCTCTGGTGACCTTTCTGGAGCCATTCCATCAGACACTTTGACATCAGCAGTATCATTGTCCTCAGCACAGCAATCTGTGGAACCTTTTTGAATGCATTAAATGTTGGTCAATTCAGTAATAAATACTTACATTTACCTTCCAGTTTCTCTGGGGCATTTGTCCACCATTTGTCCTTGCAGAACTGCTGTAGAGAATGGTAGTTCCCTGGCCTTGTATCCAGCATATTCTGTGCCATTCCAGTTTTTATATCCAGTCCAATCTCTCCTTGTCTGTCACCCATTGGCAAGTCAGACCTTCATTTTACTACACCAGACATAGCAGAAAGACAATGTCCAGATGGGAGGCAATGGCAGTGATGAGACAAGAGTCAACAAGCTTTTCAGCCATCCAATCAAGGTAGTTGTCACCAGGGAGATCACAATAAAGGTTGTGAGCAAAGGTAGAAACTGTGATGAAATCTACAGGTTAAGGAGAGACAGTGGCTATTGTGGGACTGATAAGGATAGAAATGGGGGTGATTACAGCATTACTGAATTGAGAATGGCACCAGGCAGGTATGTTGACACCAGAGATGACTTGAATGGGTTTCCCATTGCAGAAAGATGTAGTGGTTCAAACAGAGGTGGCTACAGTGAAGGAAGATTCTAGGGTAGTGAGAGCAAGAGACAACAAAGTGAACATGATATCTACAAGAGTCACAAAAGCAAGGATGGAGATGAGAACATAACTTTATTTTCTGAGATGGTGTTTGTTTTTTGTAATGGTGTTTTCTGAGGGGGTGTGTGTATGAAAGGCAAAGGAATGGTGCATTTTATAACTATCTAAATTGGATTGTGTATGTTTCAAGTTCCATTCTGGGATTCAGAAGTCTTTAGCTAAATATCCTTTTCAATGAATCAGAAACATGCAGGAGGATGGCATACTGTGATCACATAAAATCTCCTCAATTTTATACTCTTCCTTGCCCTCTACAAGGTCTGGTGGCAATATAGAGAAATTCATTCCATGAATGATATTTTCTCTATATGGGAATGACAGGAAAGCATGAAACATGGGGTGGATCTTTCATGCTTGTGGAAGTTGGAGTTAATATGTCATCAGGGATTGTACCTTCATTATTGTAAAGGGTCCTTCTCTCTTGGGAGCAAACTTTAGATTTATGATAGTGTGATAGAGATTTTTGGCTTCAAGCCAAACTTTATCTCCTTTGGAAAATGGAGTGAAAGATTGTTTGTTTTACAATGCTATGACTTGACATGCAAGTTTGTGGATGGCAAGGGCTTCATCTCTAATTGCAGAGAGGATTTCAAGTAAAGGTCAATGGCATGGAGGTTGGAATTGGGAATAATCATGGGTAGGGCATGGAGTTCATAGCCCATCATGAGGTAAAACAGCAACTTGCTGGTGACAGAATGGGGGCAGTGGGTATGCATAAATTCACTGTGGGTAATTTGATCCAACTAGAAACCAGGGTTTGTGCCACAGAAGATTCAAAGGTACATTTCAACTTCCTGGTTGACACATTCAGTCTCACCATCCAATTGGAGATGGTAAGTGGTGGAGAAGGAGAGATCATAGTCTAATAGACAACATAGCTGTTTGACAAAGGAGGAGCCAAACCGTGGGCCTCAATCAGAGATGATCTTGTCATAGTAATCAAATTGGAGGATGAATTTGCAGAAAAAGAGGGTTACTACAGTGGCTCAAAAAAGTGTTCCAATGTTGGTGCATTTTGAAGGGATTGGTTAATTGCCAGTGATGAAAAGCAAACAAGGCCAAATACTTGCAGTAGCGAAGGAAGTACTTGCTATGGGCTTCCTAACCCCACTTAGATCATGTGA
Organism: Pulveroboletus cf. aberrans; assembly: GCA_038094155.1. NCBI lineage: Eukaryota > Fungi > Basidiomycota > Agaricomycetes > Boletales > Boletaceae > Pulveroboletus > Pulveroboletus cf. aberrans. The sequence goes on along the minus strand of JBBPTO010000900.1, from coordinate 5,698 downwards.
TTTGGTTGTCATGCCACTGGGCTACAGCTATTTTAAAATAACATGTCATTGGGACACTTATTGAGCATCATGCTGTGATTCATTATCTAGTAAATAACATAAGCATATGACAGCTTCTGATGAATGCTATGTCCTGGCCCTGAACAATTATGTAAATTATGTAATTATAAGGTGTATAAATAATACTCACCCCACTCAGTTAATTAATATCATTATGAAGCCCATTCCTATCTCTATTAAAGCCAATATACTCTCCCTTTCTGAATCTGGTCTCTCTATTCATCAAATCTCCTCTCAAACTGGGTTGGGGAAGTCTACAGTGGCTAGACTCATCAAATAACACCTTCCAGAGAAGGAAAACATCAAGATAGGGTGACCTCCAAGCTTTTCTCTACTTATAAGAGAAGAATTATCTCTAGTATTACCACTGGGAAAGTGAAAAATGCTGTCCAAGCCACCCATCTCGTCAATTCTGCCCTCCTCTCTTCTATCTCATCTCAAATGGTCTGCAATGTCCTCAAGTCTGCTTCCTTGAAGGCTGTGGTTAAGAAAAAGAAGCCTTTTCTATCTGTCAAACATAGAAAACAGAGGCTAGCCTTTGTTCTCAAGTATCAAAACTGGACTGTAGATGACTGGAATAGGGTTATTTGATGAAACCAAGCCTAGCAGGATTGGGTCAGATGGAAGAAACTATGTATGAAAAATGGCAGGTAAGCCTTTACAGGACTGAAAGGTATAGAGAATGATACAGTTTGGAGGAGATTTCTTGATGGTTTGGGGATGTATAGGTTGGAATGGTATTTGGATCTTGGCAGAGGTGGAGGGCAAGATGAATGCTGAGAAGTATATCTCCATTTTGGAGGATAATGTGCTGCCTGTTATGATTTATCCCGGACTACACTTTTCTCCTTGACTTAATGCTTACATACGCATGGATATAAGTCCCAACTTGGATGTTCTTTTCCTTTCATCGCTGACTACAATACCCTGACTCATTGTCCATTCCTATTGCACTTCACGTGCCTTTACTCACTTGCTTTGTCAGCGATTCCTTCCCCCATATTCTTTCACATTCCATGCTTGCCCTAAACTACCATACATATATAAACCCACATCGTCGCACTTATGCTCCTCAGTCTAGTCTTACCATTTATCACCGTTTCTACTTTATTCCCTGTCAGGAATACATCATTGTTCCCTCTCCATGATACAGGCCTAAGGGTAGCCTTAATACCTTCTTTCTTGTCACCTCAAAATGACCCTTAATTGGGGAGTTACCACCGTTAACTCAGAAGTCCTTGTCATCTGCCCTCAGTAATAGGCAGACTCCTTATCCACCGTTAACTCAGTAGTAACCCTTGTCACCGAACCTCGCTAGTAGGTAGGCTCCTTGTAGACGTCTTGCAATCGTCAAGATCCATCATCACCTTGTCCACAGTTTAAAGACTGCAGTCCTAATGGTTCTATGCCTGTCCTCTCCAAGGTCAGCCGTAACACTGCCTAGCATGAAAAACTCTGATATTTCTGAGAAAGACATCATCTTTCAACAGGATAATAATCCCAAGCACTTTTCCAAAAGAGCTCAGGAATGGCTTGAGTCACATGGTATTAAGCTTCTTGATTGGCCACCACAATCTCCAGATATTAGCTCTATTGAACATGTCTGGCAAATTCTGAAAGAAAAGCTCAACAACTATCCAAGACCAGTTAGAGGAGTGTGGGAACTTTGGGAGAGGATTGAATGGCAGCAGGAATGGTAGAAAATGAGACCAGGAAACGAGTCCTTGAAACTTTAGAAGATGACTGAAAGTGATAGGATTTGATGCAGACCAAAGTCCGAGTTACAAAGTTTATAGTCTGGGAATTCCCTGACCTGAGCAGCCTCAGTCTTGTGCCATTGTACAGACCATGGAAAGGATCCAAATTTCTCAATGGAATCAGTGGAGCTTTCACTTTCAACTCCAGGTTGTGCAGAGGAAATCCAGATGGATTGAAGGTATGAAGCACTTCAGCCTGGATGTAGTTATATTCTCTGTCTGTGATAGAGTCTGCAGTGAGGTAGGTCACCTTGTCTTCTGGAAGAACAGAGCTCAGGATGGTGGCATTAATCTGATGCACTTAGACATTTGTAGGAGAGAGAATCATCCTGTCCCAGAAGGACTGATTGGTGAAACAACTCAGAACCATTGAAGGCTCTAGGTCGCTCAAGGGCCAAGTAGAGAGGAGAGGAAAGGATGAGTTGATGACTTTGATGCTGAGGAGACACCAAGAGGACATGACTGTCCTTTGGTGGATTTTATTCAACCCTTTATATACTACATGTGTGTTTGTATCTATGGTGTACTAATCTAAGATGTCCATGCTGCCTGTGCATGTATTTAATGTAGCTATGATCATATGGAAGCATGCAACAGCCTTGTACATTCCTGATGTGCAAGGGTGTGGAAGAATGGAAGATCATATATGAATAGGTCTAAGGGTGTAGTAAATGGTATGGGTCATGGGTAATGCATAGAATGGTCTAGGAGAGTCTGGAATTCATATGATGTTCTACCTTATGCATGGGTAGGGTTGTGGGGTCATGCATAGAGTTTCTGTGTCATAGAGTCTATGTTTGCATGTAGAGTTTCTAGGGTAATTATATCATAGATTAGATGATTGTAACAATTGGAGAGTTGCTGATTTCCAGCAAGAAGTTGGAAATAGATAGAGTCAGTGAGAGATTCAATGGTGATGCCACATCTCAGATAATCAGAAAGAAAGACATATTCATCAGTGATGCCAACCTGAAGAAGCTGTTAAGCCCAATCATCAGACTCAGGATCTTTACCAAGGCACATGTTCTGATGTAGATGGTGAATAGACATGTTCAGCCAGAGATTGGAGTCAGTGAGAATGATAGGAACAACCTGTTCTCTTGAACCATGCTGAATCACATGCAATGTCTGTCTAAAGTCTCCAATAAAGAGAACAGTGATATGTACCTCCAAATGGCTGATTCATGTTGAGAAGATCAAAAAGAGACCTATCCACAGTCTCAATGACATGTCTATGCTGAGAGCCAGCTTCATCCCAGATGATGAGAGAGGTCTGTTGAAGAAGTTGATGGTGAGAATCATCCTTCTTGATGTTTCAAGTGGACTGTTCATGGTGAGGGATAGAAATCTTGAACCTGGAATGGGCAGTCCTTCCTCCATGAAGCAGAAGAGAGACCAGACCAGTGGATGCAACACAGAGGACAATCTCTCCTCTAGCATGAACAGCAGAAGCAATGGTCTTGGAGAGATAAGTCATGCCACAACCACAACCACCATGAAGGAAGAACATGGTGCCTGGAGCATGAATGACACTGTGCATGAATGCATCATAGAGAGCACTCTGCTGAGGATTCAGAGTAGCCAGACCTCTTTGAACAAAGTTCTGAAGCTCTGGGATGTCATGGTTTCTCTGTTCATTGACCATCTGGTTTTCTTCTCACAGATCCCAGTTTCTCAGTAATAGAGGCATGTTTGAATAGTCCTGCAAGCTCTTTCCATGTCTCCTGAGATCCTGAGATATGAGGTAAAGATCATAGTCATGAATATGATCTTGAGCAGGCTCTGGAATGTGGTATACATGAATGAGGTAATAGGCCAGATCATCACAGAGACTGTCTCTTGTAACCTCCCACAAGTAATAAGAATCCACAGGAGAGAAATGAATGAAAACAACAACAAACAGATTTCACATCTGAGGATCCATTCTGGGGTGGGCAGCTTTCTGAAGATACAAAAGCCATTCTCTATTGTCCTGAAGCAAACCATGTGCCCTGCAGGCCACTTTGAAGAAGTCATGAAGATGGCCATTGAGAGTACAAATATTCTTATAAGATGTAGCACCTAGAAGAACATAAGAATGAGTTGTTGTCAGTGAAGTGTTGAGAGTGAAAAAGTCTCAACTTTGACTATCATGAGCAAAATATGCAGATAGAAAGCTTCACTAGCAGCAACAGGCACAGAACACATGTGACTGATGGTTTCTCTAATGAACAGTAACAGTCCGCTTGGCATCAGACTTGTTCCAGACAACACCTTTAGGAAAGTCTTGATACAGGTGATCATGGGCTCTAGCAGCAATGAGATCACAATCCATATTTGCTTTGAATCATCCAAGAGGTTGGGTGTCCTTAGCATTGTTGAAGACATTCTTCATCTGAGCCTCAGCATGAAAAAGCACAGAGTGCTTACCAGGAAGATGAACAGGAAGACAATAGACTACAGGCCATTCCTTGTGCATAGCAAACTCAAAAATGTTATGGCAAGCCTGAGTGAAGGAGATGTATCTGGCATCAAGATAGAAATGAATCTCATTCTCTACTTCTGCCTGGACAGTGGCATGATCAGAACCCTTGTATATTTACATACTTGCGAATGTACTTTACAGCCTTGATTGAGTCACAGACCTCCAGATTGATGTGACAATCTAACTGGATCAAGAGTTCTCTCAGATAAAAGACAGCATCCCTGTTGGTAAAGGTATTCTGGCACTTTTGATTGGTCCTGGAATTGTCAAGGCAAGCATAATCAGGATAAACATCAACCTTGTGGGAAGTGTGAGGAGTAAAAGATTTGGGAAAGCATTTATTGCTAACGTTGTTTTCCAGACATCTCTGTGGAGAGCAAGGGCCATGAAGCATGTAGTTTGAGACAGCATTATGGAGCTGAGGGTAAAGCTCTGGATCAGGAATTTTAGCTGAAATTATGGCATCTATCTGTTTCACAGTCTGGATCTTTTGTTGCTGTTTCAGGAAGACCAAGAGATGCATGTGAGAAAGACCATGCTTTCGATATTCTATTGTGTAAACATAGCCAGCGACATTACCATAATAGCCATCAGTGATCTTCTTGAGCAACAAGGCTTGCTGTTTGGCATGGAAAACTCTGCAAACTGGATATGACTTGTCAACAGCAGTTTGATCTGACACATGACACATGATAAGAATCAAGAAATGAAGAAAGATTGAGTGAATGTACACACCATAGAAAAGATTTTGAGTAACCTCAGACCAGCTTCCATTGGCAGTCATAGTCAAAAGATATCTGGCTTTTCTAAACTGTCTACAAATGGACAGAGAATCCTGAAGGAGCTGTTGCATTTCATGAACACTTTCCTTGTCAGTGAAGGGAAGAATAACATGTCCAACCTGAGCTGTGTTTTGATCCCGATCCTGATTGAAATGGTCTGCTATTCCTTGATAGATATCAGCTCTGAGTTATTGACAGCCCACGTTGTAAGGAGCCATAGCTCCTTAGGTTCATATCCGGTCTATCCATGTCTGGTTGACTTTTCCTAGGTCGTCTACAGTCTCTCTCAAGCATGCATTCAAGCTGCATACCATTCATGTCCCATCTGTTGTCGATCTGGTCCTGGTCCACCCTATCGTATGTATCCGGTCCATCTGGATCCGGTTTCCTCTCTTTCCTTGAAGTACTTACCATTCCTCACCCGTTCATGTAACCGGATGTGGTGTGGCGGTGGTCATATTTCCTTTTTTTTATTGTCAGTGATCTGTCCCCACTGATAACGGGATGATGGACACTATCTTTAATTATGGGTACTTATGTCATGGCTAGACTAGCTGTCAGTCAAAAGTCAAGGGAAATGCCCTGACTATAAAATTTGTACCCTCCAAAATTGTGAACACCTTTTTTGACTCATC
>JBBPTO010000899.1:0-20980 GCA_038094155.1 Pulveroboletus cf. aberrans | reverse complement strand
AGAAAACAGAAAATTAAACCAGTATCAGAAATTATTGGCTGATAACATCATAAAATAAACCCTGATTTTGGGGTTAAGGGTGAACCTACGTGAGTCTAGGAAGCCTCATAATGGTCTAATTTGGCATAGAAGCTGGTATTATCATCAACGTTCTACTTACAAAGCCCAACAACTTTCTATTTACATTAGAGCATGTTGTATTTGATGAAAGTCTATTCTCTAAGTGCCCTCATGCTCAACCATACAAACAGAGAAGTCACAAAAGGGATAAATATATGCATGATATAGAGAATACTAATAGAGATACTTTTCTGATGAGTCTGATGTAATATACACTCCTCATTCTCCTCATCCTACATGAACATCTTCACCAGTTATACTAAGTCCAGCATTTCATCTGTTGGAATCACCACCCCCACCCCACAGATCTCAGCATGAATAATGCATATTTAAGAGATCTGACAATGCACTTGACAACAAACATTTTCTGGTTCAACAACTGAAGATATATGAAAATAAAATGTGAGACATTGATGAAGCTTTTACATGGAAAAAAGCTGAATCCTTCTCTTCAAAGGATTAACCTCAGATCTCAGGTGAATTCTCTCACTTCCCAACTCTGTTTAAACAGGATATTGAGCGCCTCACTCAGGAAGGGAGTGATGTATTGGTTTTATACCTTTGCAGTAAAGTGATTCCATCTGACCTCAATATGTATCATGAGTGGACATACAGAGACATTCTCAAGCGCTCATTTGAGGAGCAAAAACTCTACTTTGAAGCCGTGAATGATCAGCTTAACATTCTTAAGAACAGGAATGACCATAATTTTGTCAAATGGTCTTTTCATTGAAACATTTTAATGAATCATTAGGTATTTTGAAATTAAATTAGACAGTGAGAAACACGCTTTTTTAATTGTGAAAGGAATTACACAAGTCACTGGCATAGAATACAACAATATGTTCTTGCCAGTCATACATTTGAGACAGTGTGGTGCATGGTTGCCCTCTCACCACTTGAAGATTGGTATACTACCAGTTTGGATGGATGCTCTGCATCTTTGTATGGCAAACTGAAAGAAGAACACCACATGGAGTTTTCTGTAGATAGTATACCACTCAAATTGAAAGGCAAAGTTCTAAAATTCCTAAATGCAATACATGGTCTCCAGCAAGCAGATTTATCAGGAGATCCAGAGGGTCATGTGTGAAGCGGTGAAGGCTTTCCACATGACTTGTGTGTCATGCCCTTGCACTGTCATGGCCTTCTTGATTAAAGATGCATCAGAGGAATCTGAAGAAGGATAGAAGGAGTGGTCTAAGATGATATTCAGACCATGCTATCTACATACAGAGTTGGAGTATATATATGTTGGAGGGACTGCAGATTAGTAATGGAGGGCCATGTATATAAGTAAGACATAGGCTGGATAACTAGATGCCAGAGCCATACACAGCATCAGAGAGGTCAGAGAAGTGAGACTAAACTAAATAAAGAATAACAGGAAAATGTAATATTACATACAATGAAGGTCTTGAGGAACATAGTTACATATTTACAGAGATTGCACTAGAGGGGGGAGCAGAGTTGTGTTGGAGATACCAGAGTTGTCATCCATATGACAGAGGTCCATCAAGGTGGTGCAGAGCAGAAAGATCAATGAAGAGATTCTGATTAACATGTCTGCATGTTAAGCCTATTATTGGATGAACAATACTTCAGAAACTTTAGAATCATTCTCTGAGGGCACTGGAAGTCTAGCTTGAAACTCATCAGGTCAGGCAAAGTCAGTAATGATAAAAGCTTGACATCCTACTGCCACAAGCTCTTCATCACCATCACAACCTGAGATGCTGAGAGTAATTCCCCACAACAGAGGAAGACTAATAGATGATTGGCTGCACAAAGAAGATGTCAAGAGCACAAAGGTAGCCATTGGTTCTGGCATAGAGAAACAGGTTTTGTGGAGGTCCAAATGAGCTGAGATGTCTCCAAACTAAAAGAGCTTCAATGTGCTCCTCATCAACATGGATTCAGGGCTTGAGATGATTGAACTGAATGGTGGTAAGAAACAATGGAGCTATAATTTCTTTGAAAAGGATAGAGACCCGACTGCAATGTCTCATATCATCGAGATTGAAACATGCAACAATAACATGAAGGAGTTCACAAGCACTGATGTTTGAATTCAGATAGCATTATAAACAGGAAAACAAGGGCATGTCATTCTACCAGTTACATTAGAGGATGGCATTGATGATGGGGATGTTTGCATCACAGGACCAGGGGTTAAACAGGCTAGTGCAGTCTATTTGAAGGCATAGATGGACCTTTGATGATGACAAAATTTCTTCTCCTGGTCCAATTGAATGAAACCTTCAGGTTGAACAATATAAAGTTCTTCATATAGTTTGTCATACAGGAATGCTGTTTTGACATCAAGAGATTCAATCTCCCAGTCTTCCAAAGCTATGAGAGCTAGGAGTAGGTAAACTGTCTCAAACCTGGTAACTGGTTAGAAGATTTCTTCATAATGGATACCAAAGACTTAATTAAAGCCTTTAGTGACAAACTCAGCCTTTTAGCAACCATTGCTTTTAACTGCATATACTGATCTCCTTATGAAGGGTTAATGACCTTTAGGTAGATAGGTAGATCTACCAGATCCCAGACTTTGCATTGCATGAGGGATTCATATTCTTCATTCATAGCAGCATTCCAGAGGCATTGTTCATCATTAGGAAGTTTAAGTATACCCTTATACTGTCTGGGTTATTCTCATTTATAGTGACAGACAGATGAATTCTCATCTATTGGATACTATACATGGTTCCTGTTATAATTTATCCCAGACTATGCTTTTCTTTCACTTATCACTTACATATGCATGGGTATAAGTCCCAACTTGGACATTCTTTTCTTTTCATCACTGACTATGATACCATTACTCGTCATCCATTTCCATCGCATTCCATGCAATTCCACCCCACTTGCTCAGTCAGCAATTCCTTCCATCATATTCCTTTACATTCCATGTCTACCCTGAATTCCCTTATGTATATAAACCCATGTCATCACTCATGTAAACCTTAGTCTAGTCTTATCTTTCCCCTTTGACCTCATTACCTTTGCCACTAGAATACATCAGTGTTCCCACTCCATGATACAGGCCCAAGGGTAGCCTTAATACCTTCTTGCTAGTAACCACTGTGAACCACCCTTAAGTGGGAAGTCTCCTTTGTTGACCTCACCTAGAGGTTTCCTCGTCAACCACCCTTAAGAGGGAAGTCCTCATCATTCATTGCTGTAAGCTGCTGAACTCCTTCTCCACTGTTAACTCAGTAGCATCCTTCATCACTGAACCTCATTAGTAGGAAGGTCCCTCAGACATCTTGCTATCATCGAGCATTGTCATCATCTCATCCACAGTTCAGTCCAAAGTTTCAAAAGGATTCTACACCTGCCCTCATTTAGGTCAGCCATAACAGTTTCCATGTATTCTTCTTTATTTGTAGGTCTTTTTGAATAACTGATTCTCATTGAAGTCACCTCTTGAAGGGGTACAATACCAAAATGAATGTCTCTCTTGATTTCAACACAATTTTGATTTCCATAGGTGTTACCAGAAAGAATTCTAGGTTGAGCAGGTCGAGTAGAATATCTCTCTGGAATTGGAGGTCTGAAAGTAGCTCTATCTCCTGTAGGTGGGCAAGCATGGAATTCAGAAGGTGGTTTTGATCAAGAAGGGAGTTTGGACTATCTGTGACTGTCCTTTATTGATTCTCTCTGTCCTGTACATGGTATGTTTCACTTACATTGCAGCATATGAGGATTGGAGTCAGAGGATGATGAAGATGGTTGAGGCGATGATGAGATGCTAGAATGAGTGGAAGGTGATCTAGATCTTTGACAAATAGGTGGTCGAAGATCAGGATTGATGCAGACTGGGTTGATGATGTATAGCTTCTGCTTTCTCCATGATGGTATGGTTGTATCTCTCAGCATGTCCATTCTTTTGTGATGTGTGAGGGGAAGAGGCCTAATTTGTGATGCCAAGAATGATTGAATATTCTTTTCAAAGTATTTCCACCATAATCTGAATGTACACAGGTGACACAAGAACCAGACTGATTCTCAAGCCAAGTAATCTGGTGTGAAAATGCAGATGCAGTACCCACAGGTTGAATGCATGCTTGAGAGAGACTGTAGACAACCTAGGAAAAGTCAACTGGACATAGAACAACCAAATATGAACCTAAGGAGATATGGCTTCTTACATCTGCCTGAGGCTATCATGAGCCTTCTGGATCAGCCCATAGCAGCGGTCTGGAGGAATGACTAGTTGATGGTGGCCATGTGGTAACAGTACAGAGAGCTGTTGAGAAGGAAAAAGTGGGTGGCTGAGTTGATGAAGGAAGTGTAGTCAGAGTGGGATAGGTCTGGGGGATGGATGTGAGTAGTGGGGAACTCCCAGATGAGGACAATATGAGCCTCTTTGACATGAGCCTTGAGTGAATGGGGAATTCCTGGATCATCCAGTGAAGCATCCAGAACAAGGACAAACATGGAGCAGTGATGAAGCAGATGGCGGGTCAACACTGGATGTCTAGAAAGGAACTGGATGAAAGCAGCCAGTCCTCATAGTCATCATTTTCAGGCAGATCATCCTTGAATGCAGGGTGTTGTGAGAGTCCATCTGCAGCAGTATGCCATGATTCAGGAACATGGATGAGACAGAATGTGAAGAGAAAGATACATGCAATCCACCAGTTGATGGTCAGATTGCATTACAACTCAGGTTTGTTAATCATATCCTTGACATACTTTGTGTCCATCTCAACCATCAGGTTGATGACACCAAAAATGAAGATCCATATGATGCAAAGCACACAGAAGAGCTGTCATATCCTGGATGCATACAAGTCCAACTCTGCACCTCTGGGTGTCAACTTCATACCAACTCTGGTCTGTTTCTCCTCAATTACACTTTGTACTACTATCGGACCTTATCCAGTTTACATTCACCTTACGTATGTTTCTATTAGTACTAGTCTTGCTCTTGTTTTTTTGCCACACTGTGCTTGCACAGCACTGGTTCACAGTCTACTGGTGTGCAGCTCTGGTTCATCCATCCCAACCTCTGAGTCTTACTCATGCATTACAACTCTGTTACAAATTCAATGCACATCTGTAGTATATATACTGTACCTCCACTGCTGTACATACTTCAGTTTGAATATTGTTATGATTTATCCTGGACTATGCTTTTTCTTTCACTTATTCCTATATAGGCATGGGTATAAGTCCCAACTCAGACATTCTTTTCTTTTCATCACTGACATGATACCATTACTCATCATCCATTTCCATCGCATTCCATGCAATTCCACTCCACTTGCTCTGTCAGCAATTTCTTCTATCATATTCCATTACATTCCATGCTTACTCTGAACTTCCTTACATATATAAACCCACATCATTGCTCATGTAAACCTTAGACTAGTCTTACCTTCTACCTTTTATCTTTCACCATCCACCTTGTACCATCACCACAGAAATACATTGGTGTTTCCACTCCATGATACAGGCTCAAGGGTAGCCTTAATACCTTCTTGCTCTTGTCACTGTGAACCACCCTTAAGTGGAAAGTCCTCATCATTCATCACTGTAAGCTGCCAAACTCCTTGTTCACCATTAACTTGGTAGTTGCCCTTGTTGTCTGTCCTCGTTAGTAGACAGACTCCTCATCCACCATTAACTCAGCAGTTCCCCTCATTGTCTGTCCTTGTTAGTAGGCAGACCCTTTGTAGATACCTTGCAATCGTCAAGCATCGTCACCACTTTGTCCATGGTTAAGTCCACAGCCCCAAAGGTTCTATGCCTGCCCTTGTTTAGGTCAGCCATAATAAAAGACTAGACTCTCTCCCTTCATACTGGCTACTTTCACATAAGCCACCATTCACTCTTATCACTCCTCTGCCAACCCCCTTTGTGGGGAATCCTTCCATCACCCATGTGCATCACCACCTCCAGTGAAAGACTCACCTGACCCCTCTGACCACCAACCTGAGCAGTCTTCTGATGAAGAAGTGCTACTCCCACCATACCTATCAACCCACCCCTCACTGTTTACTGATGAATCACTTTGAAAAGTGCCCCCCTCATGTCCACCCCCATGTCTTTATCGAAACCCATTGAACTTCACCTTGTTAGACTCAAGGCCTATGATGGGAAACTCTCTGAAGCCATACCATGGCTTACCTCTCCCCAGTACTACATGCTCATCAACAAGAACATCTATGACACTGATCACAAGAAGATCAGCTTCCATCTCTCATATATGAACAAAGGCCCTGCCAAGCAATGGGCTGAGTTCAAGTGTTCCAAAGCCCTGGAGACTGATGACTTTGGTATCCTCAAGGATTTCATTAAGGAGTTTAAAGCTGCCTTCGATTGAGGCAACACCGAGCAAGCTGCCCTACCCTGGCTTGCTAACCACTGCATCGAGAAGGTCTCCCAACTTGATGACTATATCACTCAGTTCCTTCTCCATGTCAGGAAGGCTGGATTTATCTACCCCTCACTCACCTCAGATGCTACCACCCACCAGATTTTGATTCAGTTCTTCCGGATTGAGATTCTAGTTGCTCTCATAAAGAGGATCAACTCCATGAATACCATACCTACCACCATCGAGAAATGGATCACCCAGTCCTCTCATTTGAAGGCACAGTGGAATGAAGGAGATGCCATAGCACACCAGCATTGCAGTGCTTCTACCACCCAGACTCACCAGCACTTCAGAACCACCTTGAAACCAGTTAGAGACTCTGATGCTATGGACATTGATGTCATTTGCATTCCAAAGCTTACTCCTGAAGAACAGGAATAATGCCAAAAGGAGAACCTTTGTTTCTGCTGCTGCAAGAAGGGACACAGCTCCTGTTCTTGCCCCATTTATCCTTCCACCCCCATGCTGCATGTCAAGAAAGTGATTAAGGCTGATATCTCTACAGATCTTCACAGGCTCCAGGAGATAGAAGACAATGGTGATAATGAAGAGGTGAGGAAGACCACAATAGAAAGGGTCAGCATGATGGAATTTTGAAATGGAAAGTTACCATGACATATGTCTTCCCTTCCTTCTTTATTCATTGATCTCTCATGCTGTGAAAGCCATCAACATCTTTGCCATTGTAGACAGTCATGCAGACCTCAACTGCATTGACTGGAGCTCTATCATGAAATACCAATTCCCCACCACTCATTTATCCACCCTGATTCCCATTCATATCACAGATGCTTTCATTGATCAAGGAGGGTCTGTATGCTTCACTTGTAACCAGTTCTATGTCATGAACTGTGGCAACCCCAACATCATCCCTGATGAGTCTCAAACTCTGTATGAGACCTTCTCCTCCAACACTGTGACCACCTTGCTCAGCATACTCCAAGACACCCTTGTCACCACATGGTCCATGAAATCTTCAATGGACACCTCTGGGATTACTGGCAACAGATCACTGAGATTGACCTCACCATTGCTGGAGTCCAGGACTACCATTACCAACATGGGATGTCCACCACCCTTAAGTGGGATGCACTCATTGTTCATCACTGATAGTCGATGAACCCCTCACCCACCATTTACTTGGTAGTACCTTCATTGTCTGTCCTCACTAGTAGGCAGACTCCCCAACCACTGTTAACTCATCATTGTCTGTCATCGATAGCAGGCAGATCCCTCATCCACCATTAACTCAGCAGTATTTTCATCACCTCTTCTCAGTCATAGAAAGACTCTTCAACCACCATTAACTCAGAAGTATTTCTTGACCACCATTAAATCAGCAGTATCTACCATTAACTCAGAAGTATCTCTTGACCACAGTTTACTTAGCAGTATCCACTGTTAACTTGGAAGTATCCCTCAATCACCATTAGCTCGGAAGTACCCTGCCATTGTCTGTCCTCACTAGCAGGCAGACTCCTTACCCACCATTAACTTGGTAGTTCTCCTTGTCATCTGTTGTTGTTAGCAGACCAATTCCTCAAAAACATCTTGCAATCATCAAGCACTATCACCACTTTGTCCACAAAATAACAAGTCATACCTCTGACCACCTTTCAATGGTTCCTGAAGTGACTTCTTCTATGATATGATCACCAAAGGATGGCTCATCATCTGCAAGGATGACCTCTTGATGACCTCCCCTGATGAGGTAACCCACACTGAATGCACCCACTGAGTACTTGAGCATATGAAGGAGTTAGATCTCCATCTCTAACTGGAGATGTGCACTTTCACCACCACCAAAGTAGAATACCTTGGCCTCATTATCAAACCTGGATAGATCACCATGGACCCCATCAAGCTTAATGGGATTGCATCCTGGCTGACCTCCACCACTCCCAAGGAAGTACAGTGGCTCAAAAAAGTGTCCCAATGTTGGTGTATTTTGAAGAGATAGGCAAATTGTCTGTGATAGAGACAAAACAAGGCCACATACTTGCAAATGTCAAGGTAGTACCTGCCCTAGGCTTTCTAAACCCACTTGGATCATGTAGTTTCGTTGTCATGCCATTGAGCTATGCCCATTTTAAGATGACATGTGATTGGGACACTTATTTGTGCATCATGCTGTAATTTATTATTTAGTAAATAAAATAAGAATATGACAGCTTCTAATAGATGCTATGCCTTGAACCTGATTGGTGATGTAAATGAGACAATTCTGAGATGTATAAATGATACACAACCCACTCAGATAACCAACATCATCATGAAGTCCATTCCCACCTCTATTAAATCCAATATTGTCTCTCTGTCTGAATGTGGTCTCTCTATTTGTCAAATCTCCTCTCTAACTGGTCTGGTAAAGTCTACTGTGGCTAAAGTCATTAAAGAATACTTTCCATAGAAGGAAAACATCAAGCTAGAATGTCCTTCTAAGCTTTTCCCTACTGACAAAAGGAGGATTGTCTCTAGTATTACCACTCAGAAGGTTGAAAATGCTGTTCAAGCCACCCATCTCATCAAATTTGCCCTCTTCTCTTCTATCTCATCTGAAACTGTTCAGAATGCTCTCAAGTCTGCTTCTTTGAACGCTCTGATCAAGAAGAAAAAGTCTTTCTTATCTGCCAAACATAGAAAACAGAGGCTAGACTTTGCTCTAAAGTATCAAAACTGGACTATAGAGGACTGGACTAGAGTCATTTGGTCAAATGAAACCAAGCTTAACAGGATTGGATCAGATGGAAGGAAGTGTGTATGGAATATGGCAGGTAAGCCTTTACAGAATAATGAGGTTCAGGGAACATTGAAGTTTGGAGGACATTCCTTAATGGTTTAGGGATGTATGGCCTGGAATGGTATTGGGATCTTGGCAGGTGTGGAGGGAAAGATAAATGCTGAGCATTATGTCTCCATTCTGGAGGATAATCTGATTTCTAGCATGGAAAACTCTGGCATTCATAAGAAAGATGTCATCTTTCAACAGGATAATGACCTCAAGCACTCGTCCAAAAGAGCTCAGAAATGGCTGGAATCTCATGAGATCAATCTTCTGGATTGGCCACCACAATATCCAGATCTTAGCCCTATTGAACATGTCTGGAAATTTTCGAAATAAAAGCACAACAGCTATCCAAGACCAGCTAGAGGAGTATGGAAATGTTGGGAGAGGATTGTAGTGAAGTGGGGCAAGATTGAGGCTAATGGATGTCAAATGCTATGGAAAGCATGCCTAGAAGGCTAGAGGCAGTCATTAAGGCCAAGGGAGGACATGATAAATACTAAAACTATAGAATTGAGATGATGCTCAAAATCTCAATGGCATGACAACCTAATCACATAATCCAAGTGTGGTTAGAATGCATAGAGCAGGTACGAGATTTGCACCTGCAGGTGTTTGGCCTTGTGTGGTCTTTATTACTGGCAATTCACCAATCTCTTCAAAATGCACCAACATTGGGACACTTTTTTGAGCCACTGTACAATCTTTCTTGGGCTTTGCCAACTTCTACCGCTGGTTCATCCCTGATTACTTCTCTATTGATTGCCCTATTCTTGACCTCATCAAGAAGAACCTTGCTTGGAACTCAACACCAAAGTGCAACATGGACTTCTCACAATTGAAGGATTTGTTCTTGTCCAAACCCATACTTCAATTACCTGACCCCACTCGCCCCTTTGCCATCACCACTGATGCTTCCAAGTATGCATCTGGTGCAGTCCTTCTCCAGACCAACACTAACAGTGATTGGCACTCTTGTTCCTACTTGTCATCCTCATTTTTTCCAGCTGAATGGAACTATGATATCTATGATCATGAGCTCCTTGCAATCCTTCGTGCCCTCAAAGGATGGTGCCAATACCTCTGAGGTGCATCCTTTCTCATCCAGGTCTTTACAGACCACAAGAACCTCACATACTTCCACACCACCCAACACTTGAACTGCTGCCAAGCCAGGTGGCTCCTTGACCTTGCAAATTATGATCTGAAACTCTGTCACATGCCCAGCAAATGTCTCACTGCCCCTGACACCTTATGCCAATGTCCTGATCTCTACCCCTCATCCAACCCAGATAACAAGACTACCATGCTCCTCCCTCCATCAATGTTTGTCCAACTCATCAATTCTTCCCTTGCCTTCCTGATCGAGGATGCCTCTGAGTCAGATCCCCTTGTCCTTAAAACCCTCCAGTCCATCACCAATGATGTTCCCTCATCCCTTTGTTCCCATCTCTCTGACTGGCAACACCATGATGGCATCCTTCTCTACAAGGATCATGTCTATGTTCCTACCACTGTCCTTTGTCAAAAGGTCCTCCTCCATTGTCACAATGTAGGAGACTCAAGCTCCCTGCAGTGAGATTTCTACTTCCTTCAAGTATTCATTCATTCTCTGAGATACTCCAAAGTCCTTCACCACTCCTCTGAGACTCAACAGTCCCAGGTTATCTTCTCAAGTCAGAATGCCAATTCCCAGAAGACCGGACCTTTGTTCCCATGCTCCGGACAAGTCATTCATGAGTCAGAGTTGTGTTTCCTCATTGGGATATTACTTTATTTAGTATTTACATTCATTCCTTCATCATTCCTTTTGATTCACAGTCTCAGAAATGCCCAGACTTAAAGCATTGTACATAGAACTTAGTTCTAGAAGTCAGTCACCACCATCCAGCATCAGTTCTAAGTCTCCAAGTTCGATTTCCCTTATTTCCCCTCAGCTCCAGTCAAGTCCTGCAACTCCTGACAACTCCTGACAACTCCATAGTTGATTCCTTAGCTCTACTAAATGGGGAGGAATCAGACTCTCACTTTCCAGCTCTCTCAAGACATCAGTGAGCCATTCCTATTTGCCCTCACCCTTTTTCTTTCTCTCTTTTCAATCCCCTGGGTTGAGAACTACACTTGCATCCTTTTCATTAGCTTAGGAGTTTCACTTTGGAGTTTCTAGGAGTTTTACAATGACCATGAGATTGCTGGATTCCCCAGCTATCTTAAGACCCATCAACTAGTTTCCTCTGATTCTGGTGGCCTGGCCTTGCCCACTATGTGTGTAAATATATCGAGGGCTGTGCTACTTGTCAGGCCAAAAAGGCTAATACACACCCCACCATACCTCCGCTCACTCCCATTCATTCCTCCACCACCCACCCATTCCAACAGATCTCCTGTGATCTGATCACTGACCTTCCTACCACCACCATGGGCTTCAATTCTCTATTGATTGTGGTTGACCATGGGCTTACCAAGGGGGTAATTCTATGCCCCACCTTGAAAACTGCCACCACTGAGGGTATTGCCACCCTTTTTCTTCACAAAATCTACTGCCATTTCAGTCTTTATGACAAGATTATCTCAGACAGAGGCTCACAGTTTGCCTCCACCTTCACCAAAGAACTCAGAAAGCTCTTGAACTATGACCTCACCCTCTCCACTGCCTACCATCCCCAGACAGATGGAGAAACTCATTGAGATTCTGTGAATTGAACACTAGGTCCTGTACTCTGTTCATACAGGCAGACTGTAGTGCCAATACACTATTCATGTTACTAAATACTTAGGTTGAGTATTAAGGCCGGACTGTCGCATCAGTCAAACTTAATTAAAGTGTAACCTTAATTACACTTCAGGATCGACCACATGACGATCTAGATGCAGTCTTTATGACTCAGCTATGATGTCATCAGTCTGGAGCTTTTTAGCTCCACAATGGGTGTGTTGGATCAACCTAGATCTAACACCACCTATCTGAAATAAGTGAAGCAGCATGACAGATCCTATGATGTCATTCTCACATCATCAACCTTGTTCTAGCTACATCACATACAAGTACATACATGTTCCCAGATGTATTTAAAGGTGAGAGACACCATGATGTAATTAATAATGAGAATCATTTCCCCTTGAGATCAAGCTTCTAAGAAGCTCTGCAAGGGTTGATCTCATCAATCTCATCAAACTCAAACTTGGTCACAAGAACTTTAGTCTCTATCTCAGTGAGGATCCTTGACTCACCTCTCTCTTCTCTGCCGTGTGCAACAGGAGTACCCTTGTACCCTCCTGTCAAAACTGAATGCGTCAACCAGGAGATCAAGACCTACCTCTGGATCTTCTGTGGCAACAACCCATCCTCATGGCATGAACTTCTGACTCACACAGAGTTCACACACAATCACCATCCACACTCCATAACAGGAAAGTCCCCATTCTACCTCATAATGGGCTATGAACTTCATGCCCTGCCTTCTATTGCTCCTAAGACCAAGATTCCCCCAGTCAAAGACTGTCTTAAGTCTCTCACCACTTCACACAATGAACCCCTCACTGCATATGAACTTGCCCACCAGACCATGGGACAACACACCACATTCAAGTTCCAGCCTTTCATCAAAGGAGACAATGTCTGGTTGGAAGCCCACAACCTAAAATGAAATGTTGTTAACCCCAAGTTTGCCCCAAAATGAGAAGGACCCTTCTTCATTACAGAAGTTCTATCCCTAATCATGTACCACCCAAAGCTCCCATTCATGTGGAGAATCCACCCTGTCTTTCATGCTTCTCTCTTATCACCCTATCATGAAAACAATGTTCATGGCCCCAATTTCATGAAGCCACCCCCAGAACTAGTAGACAGAAAGGAAGAGTACAAGATCAATAGGATCTTGCATCACAAGGAAACCCCATCTAACTGCCACTTCCTGACCCAATGGAAGGAGTACATGGCTGAAGAGGACTCCTGGAAACCTGAGTGGAACCTGAAACATTCCAAGACTGCCTTGACAGAATATAAAAACTGTCACCCATCTGCCTTCCCCTCAGTACCATTACTCACACCCAC
Source organism: Pulveroboletus cf. aberrans (assembly GCA_038094155.1). Taxonomy (NCBI): domain Eukaryota; kingdom Fungi; phylum Basidiomycota; class Agaricomycetes; order Boletales; family Boletaceae; genus Pulveroboletus; species Pulveroboletus cf. aberrans. Next base: position 7,627 of record JBBPTO010000899.1, on the reverse strand, counting down.
CTCAACATGACTATGTCCTCCCTCCGCAATGTCACATTCACCACCAATGATGTCAAAGAAAACCTTCACTTTGGAAGACACCCTTTCTGAAACATCCACATTTGTCAAGCCTACCAATGAGGATTGTCCTCCATCCCCCACCTTTGCAGATGCCAGCTGAAATAGCCTTCTTCCTGACTCTCCATTCCATGCTCCCCTTGTAGAGATCCCTAGGCCTCCCTCTTCATATCCTGTCCATGCCATAAACCTTCCCATCCATGCCCATCGACTCAGATATGCCACCATCCCACATTCCTACATCACCAGGTATTGTGACCATGGCTATGATAGATGCATGGCCATTGCCATTAGTGCCCACCTGGATATGGGCTCTGCCCTTTACTGTCTTGTTTGTCTCTTATGGCAGATCGGCCATCTGAAATGCTTGAATCATTCCACCACTGTTGCCATCTTAGAAAAAGCCAATCTCAAACTTGATATCCTTGCCCATTAGCTAGAACTAGGAGAGTTCCTGGCAGATCTTGACTGCTATCTCACCAAAACCAATGCCCAGCATGCCAAACCTTTACCCATGCCCATCCCTGCTTCTGTTCCTGCTACCACCACCATTGTCACCCCTACCTTGTCCACCCTGTCTGCATTCTTGTCCCCTCTCAAAGAAGAAGGTATCACCTTGATGAACCAAGCCAAGCTTTGTCACAGTGAAAACATAGGAGAAATTGTCCTTACTCCTAGTAACCCTCACTACACTCAAGCTTGCTTTCAGTGTCACCATCTTGGGCATTTTCGAGACCATTGCCCTGAGTACCAGTGCCCCACCTGTCTTCATGGACCCCTGGCCACAACCAGCAGGAATGCCCTCTCCAATGCCCTATGCCTAGGCCCTCTTCCTCTTCCTTGCCCAAATCCTGACACTTATCCTCATTGTCATCCAGAGAAACTCAACCGTTGAGCCCTACACACCAGCACACCCAACGTTCTGTCCACTTTACCCTTCAATACTGCCCCACATCCTTACAGATGACCACCATCGATGTCCCATCCCTGGATGAGAAAAAAGATGACTACCAGTTCAATGATCCCACCATGTTGAACATGATTGGAGAACTCTATGGAGAATATAGAGACTTTTGAAGTACAGTGACTTTAATGCTACTAAGGAGGTAACATTATCATTTATCCTGGACTACACTTTTTCTTTCACTTATTGCCTACATACACATGGGTATAAGTTCCAACTCAGACATTCTTTTCTTTTCATCACTGACTATGACATTACTCATCATTTCATGCCTACCCTGAACTCCCTTACATATATAAACCCATGTCATTGCTCATGTAAACCTTAGTCTAGTCTTACCTTCTACCTTTTATCTTTCACCTTCCACCTTGTACCACCACCACAGGAATACATTGGTGTTCCCACTTTACATTACAGGCTCAAGGGTAGCCTTAATACCTTCTCGCTCTTATCTCTGTGAACCACCCTTAAGTGGGAAGTCTCCATTGTCAACCTCACTGAGAGGTCTTCTCATCAACCACCCTTAAGTGGAAACTCCATTGTCAACCTCACCTAGAGGTCTCCTCATCAACCACCCTTAAGTGGGAAGTCCTCATCGTTTGTCACCATAAGCTGCCAAATTCCTTGTCCACCAATAACTTGGTTGTTGCCCTTGTCATCTGTCCTCATTTGTAGGCAGACTCCTCATCCACCATTAACTCAGTAGTTTCCCTCATTGTCTGTCCTTGTTAGTAGGCAGACCCTTTGTAGACACCTTGAAATCATCAAGCATTGTCACCACTTCATTCACGTTTAAGTCCACAGCCCCAAAGGTTCTATGCCTGCCCTCATTTAGGTCAGCTGAAACCAATATCAATTTAAATTTCCTCCAAAACCTCTCAAGTCTCAAAGACTCACTTTGACCTTCAACCTCCATTCTCTGTCTCTACCTCTGTAAATTTGAGACTACCAAACTTGAGTAAGGATGCACCACATATGGTGAAGCTAAGTCTGATTCACACCTTCACAACTCCGGCCACTTCAGAGTTCCTCCAGAGTTGTACTCACTTCCCCACAGTATAAGTTTAACAAGAGTCCATAAAGGTCAAGTTTGGCCTGTAAGTACCAGCTCTTCGTGTCTGTGAGACTAATCAATCTGAACTGGTTCAGATAACTTTTGCCATCCTCTCCTTCCTGGGACAGGAAGTTTCTGACTGTGATCAATGAAGTATCAACAGCCAAGATCACCACATGGCCAGACTTGTAGTCCAAGTAGCATAAGATGGGAGAGGTGCAGATCACATCCTTGAGACACTGCATTGTGATCTGCTGAGGCTCACCCCAATCAAACAAAGCATTTTTCTGGATCAGGTTGACCAATGGAAGTGCAATAGAAGTGAAATCATGAATGAAAATGTGGAGTACTCCACATGCATCTAAGAATCCATGGACCTGCATTAAGGTCTGGCATTCCAGCCAATCACAGATCTTTTGAACCTTTTCTTCATGGGGGATGTGTTCATCTACCATACACTTGTGTCCAACGGTCATAGCATCTGGTGTTGATAGAACAAACTTTTTAGCAGATACAGTAGCACCAACATTCTGCAACTGCTAAAGGATGTGGTGAACAACTTGAAGATGCTTCCAAATAAAGCAGCAGATCCCCAGATTGTTGGGGATCATCTTGTATGATCTGTCGGGTTGTTGGTACTGGATGGTGACAAATTTGACCAGCAGGTCATCAATGAAAGGATAAATAAAATGAGAAATCTCATCCTGCAGAATAAAGGCCATATCTGCATGATATATCTATACAGCATTAGTGTAGCCCATCAGAACAGTGGTAAGACAATGGGAACCCATAGGACTATTGAAAGTCATAAGGTCTCATGAATCTGGATGAAGTGGATGCTGATTGTATATGGAAAACAAATTCATCATCCCATATACTGTGAATCTGTCATATCCCATACATTCAAGTCAACTCCAACCTCCAGACCAACTCCACTTGTCCCTCCAGTGACTCCTCACCAACTCTGTCCCTCCATCCCTCTGGACACATCTCAGATACCCTTAAGTATTCCCTTTGTTCTGTATTTAGTTTAGCTTTGCTCTCTGATCCCTCCAATGCTATGTAGCACAACTCTGGCACTCTGATATCCAATCTCTGTACTATACATCTACATAATGTCAAAATGCAACACCTCTGATCTCTGGTCACCTCTGAGGTCATCTACTACAACTCTGAGGTTGACACACATCAAGTCCCTCAACTCCACTTCAGAGCATCTCGGAGTTGACCATTCTACACAGTAAGGTCCCTTTCTTCCTTCGGACCTCATTTATCCTATTCTGGACATTATGTCGAAGTTACATCGGATTTCAAGTGCTCTAATCTCTGTCACTATTTAGTCAGTCCACTTTAATCATTTCTCCCTCAGTTGTTTCACTACCACTGCAACTGAGGTTAGTTCTTTTAGCTACATCTAGCTTTTTGTCTGTAGTCAGGGTATTTCTACCCCTTCATAGATAAATACAACAGTTGTTCCACTATCACTGTGCAACTAAGTCAGGGTATTTCTACCCCTCCATAGTGCACACTTTCTGACACATAGCCTTCCATTACCCGCAGTCACTCCAACATATATATACTCTGACTTCTGTATGTAGATACCTTAGCCTGAATATCATCTTAGACACTCTTCTCTTATCCTGCTCTGGGCTCTCTGTCTCTGATGCATCTCTGACCAAGAAGGCTGTGACAGTGCAGAGACACAACACACAAGTCATGCATTGAGCCTTCACCCCTCCAGACCTCTGGCCATCTCCAGCCATTTCTCCCCTTTGACCTCTGATCTCTGACCAGAGTTTGAGCGGAGGAGATCTGCTCTTAACAGAATCTGGTGAAGGACTCTGTGAAGTGTTCAACAAATGGGGGTGTGGATAAGTCCTGGATTGTAACACCATTCAGCAACTGGAGGTCATGAATGAGGCAAAGTGACTTCTTGTCCTGTTTTAGGATACAGAACCATCAGGACTGGTATGTGGTGATCAACAGCTCATATACACCAAATGTGATCTGGTACTTGATTATCTGAATGGCATCAGTCCACATACCCAGAGGAACAGGAATATTTCATAACATCCCAGGCATGTGGGATATGGTAGGAATCTTGACAGCAGGAAAATATCACTTGTCCAAGTGATCATGCTCAGTTGGTACCCAAGCAAAACCAGTTTTGTGGTCTCAGATCAACAAATGAATGAGTTTGACCTCCTTGGACCAATGCCAGTTTGCCAGATCAAAATCTAGTCGGTCAGCCCATTCCTGAGTGAAACAACATCCAGGAGAGAAGTCAGGAGGAATGGTAGGTAACAGTTTCAGACCAGCAAGAGGATAATCCAGGAGGGTCTGGGTGGTCTGAAACTCCTCATCTGTTGGTGTGATGACCAACTGGATCTTTTTCACAACCGGTTTGTATGCCAGAGAATGAGAAATTGTATCAGAGAAGTAAACAGAAGATAATGCAGAAACAATGTCTAAGTTGATGGCAGATTGCATAAAGGACAGGAAGGAGTAATTGTCAAAAATAACTCCAGTACAACTCTGAGTGTACTCCACCTTCTTCTCATGTGTCCTCCACTCCATTCACTCCGGAGTTGCATTTATCCATTTCATAAATGTCTTATCACATCATCACATTCTTCTTTTTAACATCATACAACTTATTTCTTTTCTCTTGAACCATTCCTTTCTTATTTCAAGCTATTCCAAATACACTTTGCTTATCCTTGCTTAACTCCAGACCGGAGTTTTCCGGAGTTAGATGCATACATATCATTTTACTACTTAATCACATTGTTTCCTTCAACTCACCTCAGTTGTGATTGCTCTCTTGGGCATTTGGCTGAGGTGAGATGACTTCTATCCATTTACCTATAGCTTTACTTATAGCTAGTAGTACTGGGCACCTTTGCCCACTCTATAGAATTTAACAGTAATCCAATGCAGGAGAGATAGGCCCAACAGAATGTGGGGGCAGCATCATCTTCTAAGTGGAAAGAATACTTATACTGAGTGTCAGGGAATGTCTGGTTCCAGTACAGGGATGGATTGATAGTTCCAGTGCCTGCACAGGATGCCTGAGGAGCCAGAGCTGGATCATATCCACTGAGATGGGAGCAGATCCTTGATCCAGACCCTCTGCCAGAATGTAGGTGAATGAATCAATATCTAAGACAGCAGGTGTATCTGGGTAAGTAGCAGACAGAATGCCAGTTGTGATGTGAGTGCTGGCTGCTCCAGATGATGAAGCCTCAGTAGACTGAGAAGCCTTCATCACATAGTCAACCAAATCCTTGAGGGATCATCTGCCTGGTACTCATGGATTCTCCAACCCATCTGGAAAGTAGAGCCTTCCATCTAGACCTTGGATCATTTTTCCAGTCTGAAGATACTCCAAACAAACAGCACAGGTCTGGGTAAAATTCCCAGGCTCAGCACAGAATTTGCACAACAGCATAGTGTGTATAGCTGCATTCGACTCCACTTTAACAGCTGGGGGCAGATTATAACCTTGAGGAAAGGATGGAGATAAAGTATAGCAAGGCTTATGTGATGATTGGAAGTGGGGGAGAATGTCAGACATGAAGGGTAGAATGAAGTGCAGTCCAGACAGCAAGAATTTGACTGCTGTAAGCACATCCTCCATCAGATAAGGGACCTCCAGATGGTGATTCAGTTTTACTATCACCAACCACTGCCAGATATGAGGAAGATCATGGTTTGCTTCACTTCCTAGAGCTTATTGCTAGCTATCAATGCCACCAAAACCTTATGGAACTTCCTGGTATCCTCCCAGGTCATCCTGGTTATGCATATGTTTCTTTTGGTAGTTCTCTGCTAAGTACTGGATGTCAGCATGGCAGAAGCAGTTGATACCCTCACATCTGGGATACAACTTTTTAATGGCTGTTACAAATGTGGCTCAATCCACTGGGTTGGCAGTTGTCTCTGAGATGATTTTTCAAACCTTGGCTTCATTCAGATCCACATACTGGATTGCAGCCTTTATTTTACTGGTGTCATTCAGAGCCACTTGGTTCCCTATCTGGTTGATATCCTATAGATACCAGGAGAGTTGAGATAGCATCTTGCCATCAAATTTGGGCACATTTGGGGTACCTCAGAGAGGCATGTGGAAGGGTTGAGCTTGACTGGCCATTGGTGTTGAATTCGGTGGGTGGTTGAGGTTCTGTGAGAGGTTAATAACTGAATGCAGTATTGGGAGATGAGAAAAATTGTTGTGACGAAGAGAGATATATGGAAGACTACATGATGAGCCAGATGAAGAAGGCTTGGATGAGGAACCAGATGAGCTTCTGGCTTCAGAGAAATAATGAGTAGGGTCAAATAGAAAATCAAGAGACAAGGATGGAGATGAAGGGTGAGATGAAGGAGACAAAGTTGATGCTGAGGCTGAAGTCAGGAGCAAAAGCAGATCAAAAATCAATGAACAGTTACAGGAGAAAGTAGCATTATGAGCTGGGGTATAATGAATAAATGCTCTGGGAACAAAAGGAGATGATGCAGGGGTGCTGAGTCATCGATGACAAGCCCTATTCTGCATTACTGGAATCAGGAAATTTGAATCAGAAGATAGATTGAGACAATGAAAATCAGAAAGGATACCCCAAGTTATAAACACTAAGGAGTAGGCCTGAGTGTCCTTCTTGACAACCTGGAATCCCTCATGGTGGGCTCCAGTTGAAAGATAGATAAAATGGTTGAGATGCTAACCACCAGATTAGTCCAAGGTAGACAATAAGTGAAGAAGGGTACAAGTGGTACTTGTCCCTAAGGGATTCCTCAAAATTGTAAAGTGAGAAGGGACAGGATCAAGGTGCTTCCTGTAAGTTTGAGAGGGATCTGGCATGTATCAAGTAGTGAGAGTTCACTGGATTAAAACTACCTGTCATATCTGTGACAACTCTGGTCCCTCTGGAACCAACTCTGCTTGTACCTCCAGTGAGAACTTACCAATTATGCACTTTCATGATACATCATCTCCTTGTTCCTCATTTAGTTAGTTCTCATGCTCTGTATCTTCCTCTGATCCTGTGCAGCACAGCTATGGAAAACTGTGCATCCAGTGCACTGCTCTGGCTATGTTTCCGATGAACTCTGTATTACCAATCTCATATGTATATACTTATTCATTGGTCTTCTTGGTAGTATATATAGTGTACAAACCTCCTGTAATGACTTCAGTTGTGATATCGAATAGACTAGATGTCCTCCGATGCTCAGGTTGATGCCAGACTCCCATTGTAACACAACAGTAATCATTCCTCTCCTCCTAGTCACTCTGACTCATCTCCACTTCTCTGAAACCTCCACAAATACAGGACCACACACCAAGACTTGGATAGTGGCACACCACATAAGGTGAAGCCAAGGTCCTACACTAGCTCCGGAGTTCAGGAGTTATACCAGAGTTTGTCCGCATGACTCTAACAGTACCTGGTCAAGGACAAGGACCAAGCTCAAGGAGGACAATGTAAAACAGAAAAAGGACTCCGGAGTATAGTACTATGCAAGAAATAGGGGTGCGAGTGTATATC
>JBBPTO010000898.1:0-20980 GCA_038094155.1 Pulveroboletus cf. aberrans | reverse complement strand
GTGTAATGTGATACTGAATTTTAAGCAGTAATGCAACTGAGCCATTGTTTCCATTTCTCTATGCTTTGACAAGATTGAAACTGCTGCTTTGACAGCAATCTGAGAACTGTGAAGAAAATATGCCATAAAAACAACAATCATTTCATCTCAAACATTGGCAGTGAAGAGATGTTGAATGACCTAGACTGCTATGGGTCTCCAGAAAGGAAACTAGCAGGTCAGCAACACAAAGAAAGAAAATAAAGGGACAATAGATTCGTCCCATGGGGAATTCATAGGGTAGAGCTCCACAGAAGAGAACCACAGGACTTACAGGAGGTGAAATTGATGATGATCTGGAAGAGTGTCATATCCTGTCCATCTGACCCAACTCCAACCTCCGGAACACAACTCCACTCATACCTCTGGTGGTGTTATGATTGGCCCCTTTTTCCTTATTGCTTACCTACACAGGGGTGTTAGTCCCAATCAGGATGTTCTTTTCTTTTCACCACTGACTACAATACCCTTACTCATTGCCCGATTTCCATTGCACTCTATGCGATTCCATTTGCTTTGTCAGCAGTTCCATCCTCATCTATATAAGCACGACTTCCTGTATTTAGAAGTCTAAGCTAGACCTCCCTTTAGTGTACCTCAATACACCAGGTCTTTGCTTATAGTCCCTCATTGGGAATCCCCCTTGCTCTTTGAGACTTTGTAGCACTCTAGAGGCTATGCTGTTCTAAGAGAACTTCTTGTTCACCTCGAGATGATTGATCTCTGAAGTAGTCTTCTCTTTGACATTTGATTGTTGAGATAGGACAAGCAACAAGGCCTTGTTCACTTTGAACCTTTGCATCTCGTCCTTGTAAAATGCCTTGCCTGTTTTGCCTCATTCTCGTAGACCTGCCTTGAGGGGCTATGTCTATCTTTCCCCAAGGTAGCCATAACAGGCACACCCTCTGTCAAATATGTAACTCCGTTCCTCTGGACAACTCATAGATTTCCTTACATATGTCTCTTGTTCTGTATTTAGTATAGTCTCATCCCTCTGTTCCCTCCGACACTGTGTAGCACAGCTCTGGCTTGTTCCTGGCTGAGAGCACAGCTCCAGCACTCAGACATCCAACCTCTGTCTTATATATCTACATAGCCCTCCGTGACTAATCCGCAGTCACTCCAATGTATATATACTCCGACTTCTGTATGTAGATACCTTAGCCTGAATATCACCTTAGATACTCTCTTCCAATTTCTCTCTGGACTCTCTGATGCATCTCCGACCAAGAAGGCCATGACAGTGCTAGGGTGCGACACACAAGTCCTGCATCAAGCCTTCACCCCTCCAGACATGATCCTCCAGACCTCCGGCCATCTCTGGCCATTCGATCCCCTCAACCTATGATCTCCAACTGGAGTTTGAGCAGAGGAGATCCAGTCTTAACATCAGCACATTTCTGCACCCATTCTTGACTTCTCCCATTCCTCTGGATGTGGCCCATCATCCGACTTCTTACTGATATTCTCATATTTGTGTGCCTTGTGACTTACCTCTGCACATGACAGGTCATTAATTTTTGTGTAACCAAACCCTCATGTGGTCATGCAGCATGCACAAATGCCCCTTGTAAAACCCAAGCCCTAAAATTGTGCACTGAGAAATAAGAGCTCAGAATGAAGTATAAAAAATGCAGTGGGAGCTGCAAGTGCGGTGTGCTATGGCCAAAAAGTGCTGCAGAATACATGTTCGCTTGTTGTGCCATATTACAGCAGTTAGTGTGCAAATGTTACTACTATTGAGCCTTCAATAGATGCACAACACTGTTGGTTGAGGGTGGACGACCCCTGAGAGTACAGTGTTGGCAGGCATGGGTACATCGTGTATTTACTGACCTGCAGTGTTACAGGTGTACAACCACAGGCTTCAATTCTGTCTTGAGCTAAGCTCCCATATAGCTAATCTACACTTAACCACCATGGTATCCATCATGGTGGGAGAAACAGGAGAAAAGAAAGAAGCAAGATGATGAAATTGCTGGGCAATTAGTGGTGATAATGGCTTCCAATGGCTGCCCTCCTTACCGCATCATCTCTTTCAAAATTCATTTGTGGGTGAATCAATCAGGGTTTAATGTACTCAAAATGTTCCACAAATTGCAGTGGGAACAACAATACCGCCAATACTGAAGAACTGGATGGAACGGCTCCAGAAAAGTTGCTGGAGGATGCACTGTGATGAAAGTGGTAGTAACATTCTCTTGTGGCAACTGTTGTAATTTTTCATCAGTAAATGTATCCTTTGGTGAATGATTCATTTCAGCAATGATGCAAAGATGCAAAGGGTATATGGTTCTCAAGATATACAAATATCAGCCCTGTTAAACCCCACTGCAATCACTAAGCCCAATAATCATCAGCATATGGCATTAAGTAAATACATTTACCATGGAATGAAGACCTGGTGACAAGTGGTAACAAAATTCTCACCCCATCCTCATCGACCATGGCATGTCCATGTCATTACCATTGTTGTTGCCACTGTTGTGCTATTGTGCCCTCATCACCCTCTTGTCCTCACAAACTTCTCACATCACACCATCATCCTTGCCCTCTTGCCTTCACACCCATGCACCCTCACACTGTAAACCTCCCCTCTGTCATATCCCGTCAACTCCGACCTCCGGAACACAACTCCGCTCGTACCTCCGGCGCACCCTCTGTCAATATGTAACTCCGTTCCTCTGGACAACTCTTAGATTTCCTTACGTATGTTCCTTGTTCTGTATTTAGTATTGTCTCGCCCCTCTGTTCCCTCCGACGCTGTGTAGCACAGCTCTGGCTCGTTCCTGGCCCGGAGCACAGCTCTGGCACTCAGACATCCAACCTCCGTCTTATATATCTACATAGCCCTCCATTACTAATCCGCAGCACTCCGACATATATATACTCCGACTTCTGTATGTAGATACCTTAGCCTGAATATCACATTAGACCACTCCTCCTAACATCTCCGGTTCCCTCCGATGCGTCTCCGACCAAGAAGGCCGTGACAGTGCTAGGGCATGACACACAAGTCCTGCACCAAGCCTTTACCCCTCTGGACACGATCCTCCGGACCTCCAGCCATCTCCGGCCATTCGACCCCCTCGACCTCCGATCTCCAACCGGAGTTTGAGCGGAGGAGATCCGGTCTTAACACCCTCTATGAGGCAGTATCTGATTCCAAAGTAAGAGAACCACAGGAAGAGGTCCTATTGGAGTCCTTCATCCATGTGAGTGGCAATGTTATGAATACCTCGGGTAGAGATAGGTGTAGCCCTTAGAGGGTCTAAGAAATGCTAGGACGAAGGAGAACGCAGCTGGGCATTCTATGAGGATGAAGTTCAATGGTTCTTAGGAGAACAAGGCTTTCTACTTGTCCTATCTCAATGATTGAACATTAAAGAGATGACTGGCTCTGAGATTGATCATCTTGAGGTGAACAAGAGGTTCCCTTTAGAACAGTATAGCCTCAAGAGTGCTATGAAGTCTCAAAGAGCAGAGAGAGGTTCCCATAGAAGGGACTAGGACTAGGATGGAGCAAAGATCTGGTGTATTGAGGTATATGAAAGGGAGGTCTAGCTTGGAGATATGAGAACAGGAAGACAAGGTTATATATGAGAGTGATGAGTTGCTGACTTAGCAAATGGGATCACATAGAATGTGATGGAACTCGGACAATGAGTCAAGGTATCATAGTCAGCGATGAAAAGAAACAAATGTCTGAACTGGAACTGTCACCCATGCATATGTAAGTGATAAGAAAAGAGAAAAAGGGGCTGATTGTAACAGGCAACAGTGATAGGGTAGGCTCACTGTATGAATGCTAGTGACAAGAGACAGTATCCGCTTACACACCAAACTGGCAATCTTTTCTCTGCATTTTTCACTGCTTGAGTAGCTGCAAGCATCCATGGCATACTCATGGAGTTCTTCATCTGTATCAGGGAAACAGCCAGAACGTTTGTTGCTCCCAGACTTATAAGTGCAGGAAATGGGGGCAAGATGAGACATAAATAGCAAGGATTACTGAGAAGGCCGAGCTTGATGGCACAGCTTGTCATTCCACATTTGTTCCCATGTCATGTGACCAACCTCAGTGAGGCATTTCCACTGTCCATTCTGTTTCACTCTCTTTCTGTCCACCTCACTGGCATTGTCATCTCCCTCATGCTCTCTCCATCACACTTCTCTCACACTCTCTCCACTGTGCCATCATCCATATCTCCCTCTTGCTGTCCACCTCACCATCGCTCTCATCCCCTCTCCCTCACATTATCTCCATCATACTGTTGTCCACCTCGCCCTCATGCTCTTGTTGTTACAAACTCATCTACTCCACCCTCTCACATTGTAACAGTGGTCTGTGAGTGGTTATATTGTATTACCCCACCTCTATTTCAGTTCTATTCCCTCTCTTCCAGCATCATCCCCCCACTTTGTGCATGCACCTGTAGTTAATATTTTTGTCTATTCTAGTGTCCAAAGTTGTCATATCCATGACAACTCTGGTCCTCTGAGCACCAACTCCGCACCTATCTCCAGTGTGTTCACACCCATTATGCATTTCTGTTCCTCCAGACCTCCGTACATATATCACGTTATGTCTTTGTTCCTTATTTAGTTAGATCTCATGCTCTGTAACTTTCCTGTTGCTGTGCAGTACAGCTCCGGTGAACTGCACAACCAGTGTGCAGCTCCAGTTCTTAGTTTCCCGACCTCCATTTCATTACTCATCCATTACGACTTCATTACAAATCCGATGCTCCTTCATACTATATATTCTGTACCATCTCTGCTGTACATATCCAGTCATAATATCGAATTGAGTACTCAACGTTCTCTCTCCTCGATCAGCTTGATGCTCGGCTTCTGCCGAACTCCGACAGATATCATCATCCTCCTCTGAGTCTAGACGACTCAACTCCGCACCTCTGACCCTCTGCAAATACAGGACCACAACCCTGAGACTTGGATAGTGGCACACCACATAAGGTGAAGCCAAGGTCCTACCAATATCTGTGGAGTTCCGGAGATACACCGGAGTTCGTCTGCACGGCCCTAACAGGAACCAGAGAGGGTGGTCATCTGGATGGCTGGTTAGGCTGGAGTGAGCTTGGAGCTTGAGGTCCGGAGACCGGGGTGATGTCGGAGGGGTCAGCATTCGGTTTACGGTCGTCATGTGAAGGTGCCACTACAAAAACCCTACGATCAACAGATCGTTAGCGGGCGAGCTGGCAGTGCTTTGACTGAGTAGTATCTGGAATCCAACGAGGGTATGTGCGAGGCATCGGAGGTGGTTACCCTGAGATGGAGAAGTGGAGTTGAGGAGTTGGATGTCGGAGGTGCGGAGGTCAGGAGTTTGGGGAGACGTCAGGAGGACATGGGGACAAAAAATGCGATCAAGGCACTGGAGGGTGGTGACCGTCAGGGAGTTCAGAGGACAGGAGATGGGGTCGGAGTTGTGAGGAGATTGGTGTATCTTCAAACAGAGTTGGAGTGGACTGAGGGTGACAGTACCGGTCATAAGTAATGAGTGGATGCGTTTATACGGAGGTTTGAAAGGGTCAGGGAGAATGCGGCTCCTGAGGGTGAGGTCAGATGGTCCACAAGTCTATCTTTGGCTGGACATCTCCAGAGGAACCAGAGTTGTCACAGAGACATCTCTAGTGATGAAGATGTTCTGGTTAGGAAGCCTAGGGAAAAGACTTGAGATTGAAATCTCGATGTGGGCATGAGGGTGGAGGAACAGAGTTACATATTGACAGAGGGTGTGCCGGAGGTATGAGCAGAGTTGTGTTCCAGAGGTTGGAGTTGGGTTGGATGGACGGTGTAGGAGACCGTACGGTCCTACAGTGCAATCCCTCGTTTTCCCTGGTTCCCAAGTCCTTCCCGAAGCCGATGAAGTCGTGTCTGGAGGGTTTCCTCAAGTTCTGAATGCTGTCTGTCCTGTCCCTGGTGTCTGTCCATCCGGCGTTCGTAATGTCCGAGTCAGGTGAGTTTCGGCTTTTTTTCTTTTTATATGTAGAATCTCGGAGAGCGGGCGGGAGTCCACCGGACCCAATCCCCTCAGTCATGTAACAAGTTTTGTATCGTCTTTCCCTGCGTTGTCATAGTTTCCCGACCATATTACCTACGTTCCCCGATATGTACAAAGTCTCGGAGATTCCCAGACTATAAACGTTGTATCTTGAACTTTGGTCCGGATGGAATCCATTACTTTTCGGTCACCATCTAAGTCTCGAGGACTCGTTTCCTAGTCTCGAGGACTCGTTTTCTACCATTCCCACCGCCGTTCAAGTCAATTACCACCAATACCGACCATTCTCATAGTCGGACTTTAGCCCTACCATCACGGGGAAGTCCGGACTCTTATTTTCCAGCTCTACAGTTGAGTGGACTTCTTTCTTTTCCTCTCGGACATTGTCCTAGACCCTTGGATCCCTTTTGGGTCGAGTTTCCTGCTCGCACCCGACACTAACCGCTCAGGAAACCCACTCCGGGCTTCCTAGCCACTTTACACTGGGCAAAAGGGCTCTGCACGAAATGCAGAGACAAATGGCCTTGCGCCAAACACCCTCCTCGCCAGCGTACCATTAGAAAGGTACAACTCGGCAACATCAACATCAAATACACTACAGCCAAAGAATTGGCAGATGCTATCAAAGAGATTAACAAGTCACGTTTTGGAAAGGAACAGCAGTGAAAGGTCATCCTGCTGTTTCCAAGGACACTGTAGTACAAGTAGAAACACCTAAGTCATTGAATAAATTTGCTATTCTCAAAGTACAACAGTGTAATATCGAAACCAACCCATCTCCTTCATATATGCCATTGACTGTTATGTCCATGAAAGCCATCCAACTGGCAAGTAACCCTCGTCTGCCATGGCCTGTTCCAGCAGTTCCAAAAGTAAGTGAGCCAAAAGCTCTATCGAAATCAGAAAAGGTGCCCAGACAGATTAAAATTTTGTCTTGACCTTCCCAAAGTACCAGTCCTGTAAAGGAGTCAGGAAAACAGGAAAAGAGAACCAAACTTCCACTGAGACCCAGCCCAGGGGAGGCAAGGGAAGTGAAGTCGCAGTCTTGGTCCACGAAAAGAACCTGGATTAAAACAGTTGATCCTTGGTCAATTTGTTGGATTAAACAGGTCGTAGACACCAAGGACAAGGAGAGATTTCTCTCTCATCTGAAATCGTTCGTCCACAATTCTCACCAATTGGAAGTCAACCAATCATTGGTTGATGACCTCAAACAAATGTCCAACAATGAAGCTCACTGGATCCTCCACAATCTCCAAAGAAAACCGAGATTCGTAAAGGCTCATAAGAAGGATAGCCAATTCTTCGAAATTCCAGTGAAAATCACCAATGACAACTTGAAGGAATTTGAAACAACTGCATTAATAGACTCAGGATGTATGGGATCGTCCATAGAAAATAATTATGTAGTAAAAAATGGACTTAAAACAAATAAACTCCCTCGTCCCATCCCTGTCTACAATGCCAATGGTACTCCAAATGCCAGAGGCAAAATCAAATCCTTCATATGTGTTGAAATGGAAATCCAAGGACATCACGAGAAACTTGCACTTGCAGTAACAGAATTGGCATCAACGCCCATTTTCCTTGGAATGGATTGGTTAAAACTACATAATCCAGATATTGACTGGAAACAAGGAAAACTAACCTTTCAATGCGAAGATGAACATCTTCCACTGCTGCTTGATTGTGATGACAATGACAAAGAGGAAGAAATCCACTTTGCTGACGGAGATCGATTGTTTGAATTTGATGAACTTCCACCACACCGGCCATGGAATCACACCATAGAACTGATCCCCAGTGACCATGTAGTAGATTGTAAAATGTACAATCTCTCCCCAAGCAAACAAAAGGAACTTGATGAGTTCCTAGAGGAAAACTTGAAATCCAGATGCATCCAACTGTCTAAATCGCAATTCACATCTGCTTTCTTCTTTATCAAGAAGAAAGACGGATGCCTTCACCCTGTTCAGAACTATAGGAAACTAAATGCGATTAAGGTCAAAAATCATTATCCTCTCCCATTAATATCCGAGCTAATAGACAAACTAAAACAAGCAAAACACTTCACAAAGCTCGATATTCGATGGGGATACAACAATATCTGGATGAAAGAAGGAGATGAATGGAAGGCAGCCTTCTGAACAAACTGAGGTCTCTTCGAACCCCTCATAATGTTCTTTGGTCTGACAAACTCCCCAGCAACATTTCAAACAATGATGAATCACATATTCCGGGAATTGATCAACCAAGGACGAGTCATAGTATACATGGACGATATTATGATCTATAGTAAAACAATTGAAGAGCACATTTGTACAGTTCGAGAAGTGCTTCAAATCCTACGCGAAAATAAGTTGTACTTGAGACATGACAAGTGTGACTTTCACGCATCATCGACGGAATATCTTGGACTAATAGTTCAAGAAAACGAAGTTATAATGGACGAAGGAAAAGTTAAAGCCATTAAAGACTGGCCACAACCTACGTCCCAAAAAGAAGTCAGAAGTTTCCTCAGCTTTCTAAATTTCTATTGGTGATTCGTAAAGGATTTCACAAAGGTTGCCCGACCTCTCAATGCACTCACGTCCGAAAAGAAGGACTTCAAGTGGACCACCGAGTGTTCCACAGTGTTCCAAGCATTGAAGAATGCCCTCACCTCTGCTCCTCCCCTCGCACTCCCTACAGATGAAGACCCATTCAGAATTGAAACTGATGGCTCGGGAATTGGCATAGGCAGGATTCTATCCCAAAAGCAAAACGATGTATGGCGCCCTATCGCCTTCATCTCAAAGTCTCTCGGAGATGCAGAGAGAAATTACCATGCTGCTAACCTAGAACTCTTGGCCATCATATTCACTATAAAGGAATGGCGACATTATCTGCTTGGAGCAAAACATCCGTTTGAAATATGGACAGACCATAAAAACCTCGAATTTTTCAAAAAACCTCAGGATTTGAGCCGTAGGCAGGCTCACTGGAATCAAATACTCCAGGAATATCATTTCATGATTATTCATCGACCTGGAAGAACTAACCCTGCTGATCCTCTATCCTGGAGGCCAGACTTTGAAAAGAGGGTGGAAAATGACAACAAATCAAAAATCCTCCTTCCAGAAACACTTTTCACCTTGCCGGATGCTGCTGTGCACTCCACCGCGAGTGAATTCCCAAAGTCAATTGAGGAATTGGTCCTCCAAAACCAATAGAAAATGGAATCCTATGTCCGTAAATGCCTCACAATGGAAAAGACTCCCTGGAAAGAAGTGAATGGATTGATTCAGTGGTATGACAAGCTATACATTTCGAAGGACGATCTCATTCGAGAGAGAATCCTCCAAGAAAACCACGATCATCCACTAGCCGGACACCCAGGAGAGCGAAGAACGAGAGACTTAATCAAGGAAAGATACTATTGGCTGTCTTTATGAAAAGATGTACAACAATATGTTTTGGGTTCTGATAAATGTCAGAGAGTTAAAGCCAAAAGAATGTCTCACACGACACCACTACATCCCAATGAAATACCAAATGCACCATGGGAAGTAATCTCTATCGACATCATCGGCCCCTTACCCAAATCAAAAGGAAAAGACACCATCCTTGTAGTAGTCGATCGATTCTCGAAAATGATCCATTGTTTCCCAATCTCAAGCACCATCACTGCTGTGGGTGTTGCCACAATATATAGAGATCAAATATTCAAACTACATGGCACCCTGTCAATATCTATAGTAAGGGCAGAGATACCCAAAACTCACCCTGATGCCCAAGGGAGCAATCACAACTCTATTCACCTATAGTAAGGGCAAAGATACCCAAAACTACTAGCTATTAGCATAACCATAGGTAAAAGACAATCAAGCCTCACCTCAGCCTGATGCCCAAGGGAGCAATCACAACTGAGGTGAGTTGGGGTAAACACGAAGGTTAAATAGTGAAATGGTATGCATGTGTCTAACTCCAGAAAACTCCGGTCCAGAGTTAAGCGAGGGTAAGCAAGATCCATTTGGGATAGCTTGGGATGAGAAGGGAATAGCTCAGAAAAAATGTAATAAGTTGTATGACTTTCAGAAGTCATACAATCAGTGAATAATGTCACAATATATCCCCGAAAAGGGTAAATGCAACTCCAAAGTGAATGGAGCGGAGAACGTACGAAAGGAGAGTGGAGTACCCTCAGAGTTGTATCGGAGTTGTACCGGAGTTATACTTTGACACACCCCAAGGAAAGTGATCTCAGATCGAGGTCCTCAATTCTTTTTGTTGTTTATGAAGGAGTTGTACAAGATGCTGCATATCGAGGCAAACCCATCGACACCATATCATCCTCAAACAGATGGACAAACTGAAAGAATGAATGCTGAGATAGAACAATATCTACACATCTATTGCAACTACTGACAATCTGACTGGGCAGATTGGCTCACTATCACAGAGTTCTCCCACAATCAAAAAACATGTTCTAGTACTGGAACATCCCTGTTCATGCTCAACTATGGACAAACCCCGACTATTGGTACAAAAACTCCTGGAGGACGAGTTAAAGCAGTCGACGATTTTGTAATGCAAATGAAACGAAGTCAATCTGAAGTCAAATATGCACTCGAATGTGCCGCTAAAGAAATGACTAAGTATCATGATCGTGAAGCAAAAAATCACCCACAATACAACAAAGGGGACTTAGTCCTAATAGAGACCACTCACATCCATTCTGACCGTCCATCAAAGAAACTCGATGACAAAAGATACGGACCTTTTCAAATCATAGAAAAGGTTGGAAAAGCAGCCTACAAAGTCAAACTCGATCGAAAATGGAAAGGATCTCATCCCGTCTTTAACGAAAGTCAACTCTGGCCTTATCGTAAAGGAGAATTCCCATCCCAACACATCCCTCCCCCTCCACCTCCCGATATTGTAAAAGGACAAATTGAACAAGAGGTTGAGGAAATCATTGATTGGAGAGAACGATGAGGAACAGTTGAATACCTTGTTCACTGGAAAGGATTCCCTTGTGAAGAACGAGAATGGATAAAGGTGTTGGATCTCAACAATGCCCCTTGTGTGGTCAAGGACTTCCATCGCAAACATCCTACTGCAGTATGACTCAAGCAACGAATGAAAGTACAAGTTTTTAAAGCTCACAAATGTTGCATGTGTCCCATCTGCATTGGACATTCCTTACCCATGCCAAGCAAAATGTTCAGAGATCCTGAATTCATCACTTACAGGGAGCAATTTAATAAATATCCTGACTCAATGTTCGACATCCCTCTAGCTCAAAGTATGCAAATTGAGGATGTTTCACCTTGAAAAGGGGGTAATGTCAGAACCAGTTTTCATTTCACCTCTTCACTATATCATATATCACATTAACGTTCTATTAAGTTCTACACCATTCCAGAAGACAACGTCATTATGATATCATCGCTTAGTAATAGCCTCATGTTTCCTCGTATATAAGTAGTCATCTCACATGTACATAACCTTGTTCTTGATATATTTGTTCCCACCTTCCATAATATGCTCACTTTGAGTGCATCAGTTGGCACATCTCACACGCAAGGCATACACGAGGAACAAGGTTGTACTATGAACCATAACTCAAGTCAACATGTTGGGGACCACAGAGAGGAGAGGAACTGACCTAGGTAACCGACGACCTCACAGCACAACCCGATGGTGAGGACAGGACCATCCAGAGCATAGCGACTGCCAGTGGTTGTCAGTCGAACGGGGAGGCCAGCTGATGTAATTAAGACTGGCAGTTGCTGGTTTGCACTCGGTGTGCCTTTTGTCTCCTCGTATCGAGAACAATCACTGACTCTATTGAAAACCCGTCCAAAGAAGTCATACAACGTAGTATGCATGGCAAATTCGAAGCTGGGAAACAACATTTGAATCCATGAGTGTTTTATCGCGAGCAACCATCGGACGAGAACGACAACATCTAAATAGTGACCTCCAAGATGCACAATGTTCAACGTGCTCACGTATAGCAGTCACAGCCTTGGTATTTTCCATTGAAGCACACGTGTCTATGGTCAACGCAAATCTCCCCAAAGTGTTTCACACATCTTTTGCGTCCTCTGCAGTCGGGGTCCCGGCAACCGATGCGGTTCCTTTGGCACTTTGAACAGCGGCATCCGTTGTAGTCGCCGCTCGTGCATGTTCCATACACTTCAAAATCGTCGGGGTAATACTTGGGGGAGCAGTCTGTGATCGCATACACTTGTCAGCACAACGTTATAGGTGCAGACCAGCTGGCTTTACTGTATTTCTGGCAGGTCTGCGGACCGGTGAAACCGATGCACCTGCTGCAAGCACAATATTGCAACTCGCCACCCCCATTGCAAAACCCTATTGTATCCGCAGGCTTGGTGAATTGGGGGGGTTTACAGCCTGTGGTCGAACACAATTTTAGCAATATGCATCATGTACTATGAACCATATACCGTTCCCATAGCAATCTATCCCTTGATCACACACTTTTCCTGCCTGCGGAAAAGGGTCACCCTCTGTTTCAGCAAACGAGAGCATCATACCTGGGGGGGCTGTGGGGACGGGCTGTGGGAACGAGGATCAGTCAGTGCTGCAGAGCCTAATAATACTAATAAAGTGGTCACCTGGGTGTGTTGGCTGCCACTGCGAAACTCCCAGCGGATGCCAGAACGATTGCAACGGTGAGAGTGCCAAGGAATTTAACGAAGTCCATGTCGAGATCGGTGAATGTGAGGTTTGGACTTCCACTGGCATGTCACTGAGGTTTATATACTGCGACCTGTTTATTCGTTGAACCGTCCATAGTTGTTTGACACGGACATCATACCGCAACCGGCGGGAGTTAGCGAATGGCGTAGCCATGCTTGAGACGCCATGTCAAGTCAGGTGAGACGCACGCGACCACGATGGGATCGAAAGCACGTCATCCTCGACGACTACTCATGTTTCAATGTTTGCGTGCCGATGGAGACTGGGGGGTCGAGCAGATCAATTCAGGAGAGTATGAAAGCCATCAAACATGCCAATTCAATGAAAATGGCAGGAGAAGGATGGCTAATGGACAGCACATGCAGTAACCCAAGTCGAGTCCATACAAAGTTGTTAGCTGAAGGCAAATTGAGTCAATTTGAACATGACAAGTTCAAGATGGATTATGTACTTGCACTGTCCACACCCTGTCCATACTATTCTAGATGACCTATCAAGCACCTGGACCCACCACATTGATGAGGACTCATCAAAACATGACCCAGAAAAGTCAGTCAAATGAAGATGACTCACAAAGTTATATGGTCATGTTGAGACTGCATTGGGCACTGTAGGAGACTAGTGTCTCCTACTGTGTAAAACCCACTTTTCCTGATTATTCAACACCTGTCACAGTGCAGGTCCTGTTCCCAAGCCAATTGAAGGTCAACCTGAGTGTCATATGTCCAACCCATCCTGCCTATCCAACCTGAGTTCTCTGGATCTGAGTTGGTAAGTCTGGTTTCTTCTCTTTTGTATTAGTTTCCATTCTGAGTGACCATGGATTCGCTCAGGTCCATCACACTTAGCCATTCTCCTTCCTTCATACTATTTACTGTCACTGTTGTCATGCTATCCCATTACTGTACATTACTTACTTCACCAACCCAATATGTACAAAGTCTCAGATTTTCCCAGACCACATCAATAAATCAATTTTTGATCTAGAGGCCTTGTTGTGTTGGCCAGGAGCCATAGCATTTCAGCAAGGTCCAAGCTGGACATGTAATTCAAGCAATTGTTGTTGCTTTGCATTGCTATGGAGTGCTGTCAATTATGCACACTACTATGCAGCTGTCATGAAATTCCCACTGCCATTAGCAAAATCACTTTTTTGAGCTTTTACAACTCAATTATAACAACACAACAAAATGTATTTTCAAATGATACAGGAGTATACTGTTACAGTCACTTCCACATCCCTTCCAACATTTTTGACCCTTCTGACACTTCTGACCATACTTAGAATATTTGACTTACTAGAAGCACTGCTTCCGAACTCGGAAACTCGGAAAGCTCAGAAGCGCAGGAACTGGAACCTCGGAAGCACTGAAAGCACAACAGTCCAACCAGGACTTTGTATTTCATCATGCAAACCCTTTCCACTCATACAGTACATTATGCTATGCATTCCAGACCTTCCTAGAACATTCTTATGTCTTCCATGCATTACCCATGACCCTACCATCACTTTTTGCCCTTACCCTACACACATATCATCTTCCATTCTTCCACACCATGCCTCCTCCACACCTAATCCTTATGGTTTCCTCATTGACATCTAGATTAGACTACAATAGGTACATACATGTAGAATAGTATATAAAGGACAAGAATGCAGCCACCAGAGGGCAGTCTTGTCTTTTTGGTGTTTTCCTCAGCATCTACAGCGTCAACTCATTCTCCCTTCCCTTCCCTTGACCAGTGAAAGCAGCCTAGAGCCTTAAGTGGTTCTGAGTCATATCATATACATGTCATTGTCTGGGCATTCTCCCCTCACCACCTCATCCTACCCAGCCTGTTGACATTGTTGTCAGCATTGTCAGCATTGTCAGCATGTTGTCCCATTTACAACATTGTTATATTGTTGCTGTCATCATCATTGTCATGTCAAGGTCACAATTGTGACCCCCACATTACAACACCAATGTGGTGTCACCATTGCTGTCATGTTGTCATCACATTGTGGTCATAGTTATGGCCTGCACATCAAGTCATCATTGTCATTGCAGTTGTCTTTGTCCCCATGCATTGTCAGCCATTTCAGCCCCTATGTCACATTGTTATTGTTATTGTTGTGTTGTGGTCATAGCTGCAGCCTGTGCATTGAATTGTTCTCATCATTGTGGTCACCATTGTGGCCTCTATGTCATGTCATTGTCATTGTGTTGTAGTTGCAGTTGTGACCAGCACATTGCATTGCCACAATTGTCATCATGATTATTGCATTAGCACATTGTGGCTGTGGCTGTGGTTGTGATTGCTGTCACAGACCCCCTCATTGTCATCCTCATGTTGTGGTCACCATTGTGGTCCCCACATCAGGTCATTGTTGTGGTCATGATCCATGTGCTGCATTCCCATTGTTGTCATTGTGGTGGCCATGGTTGTGGTTCATGTGCCATGTCCCCATCATCACATTGGCAGTAGTCATTGTGGTGGTCTGCATGCCATGTTGCCATTGTTGTTCTCATTGCAGTTGTCACCCACACATCACATTGTTGTCATCACAGTGGTAGTCATGGTCATGGTCCACATGCCATGTCACTGCCATCATCATCATCATCATCATTGCAATTAGAACCCAGGCTTTCCCAATTTGTCCTGGTCATGATTGTGGTCACAGTTGCAGCCCATACATTGTGATGCCATGGGGTAACAGTGAAGGGTGGGTGGTGTTGTTTGAGAGTATGAAGGGGGTGGCTGTGATACCATCATGATGTCGCTGTCATGTTACCATTGTTATGGTGTGGCCACATTAGTGGTTGTGTGCACCATTCCATAGTGCCATGGTTACAGTTGCATCACTGCAGGCCTTGTTGCCTCAGTCTGTCCATGGCTGTCGATGGCAATCTTGTCACCATTGTGTTGCTGTCATCATTGCAGTCACAAATGCAACCCCTGTATCATGATGCCACTGTGAGATTACTGTTGTATTGCTGTTGTTACAGTGCTGTGCTGGCAGTGATGCTAGTCTTGAGTAAGCATGAGCTTTGTGGTTGGACATCAGCATGTCAGTGTCAAACATGGGTGTTAGTATGTGATATGCCATGAAAAAAGTGCTAAGTTCCAATCATTAGGGAATAAAGTGTAGACATACCAAGTCTTTTTAAGGTATATGTTTGCTTGGATGCTATGCTGCTTTGGACCACTTTGGCCAGATATGCAAGAAACACAATACCATGAAATACTATGATAAACATTTGACACAAAAGGGATTTGCTGATGTATAAACTCTGTATCTCAGACTTTGGTCCACACTGAATCTCACTTCCTTTCTACAACAAGTCCTATTTTTCTAAGTGTTGAAACAGTCAACTCTTTCCCATCCTGAGCCAGTCAAGTCAAGTTGAGTGCTCCAACCCGAATCCAGAAAGTCAGATTCTCAGCCCTACTGGACATGGAGGTCTGAAATTATATTTTCCAGCTCTACAGTGTGTGTTTGTCGGTCTATTATCTTTTCCTAGTCCCTTGGATCCCTTTTGAGTCGAGTAAGCCTGCTCACAGCCCATATTTACACTGTTGGAAACCCCATTCCAGGCTTTCTAGCATTTTTGAAACTGAAGTCCACCATGAGATATTCAAGAGAGACTCACAGGATAACCCTCAGATCCAATCATCAATGAGCAGAGCTCAAATTTTTACTTTTCCAGTTCTGAAATATAGACCTTACACAAGAGTCCCTTGTTGTCTCTGCCACCTGTGATTCCCTGCACAGTTCTAACAGTCCCTCAGCACTGCAATCCATTAGTTGACACATTGGCTGACACAAATTTCACAAATCAGATTCCCTCATGTCAGCTATTCCAAATTCATCTTGGCTGAGCAGATCAGCCTGAGCAAAGTTTCACTCTTTCAGTGCTTTCATCCCTGAAAATTCTCAGAGTTACCATTACCCCAGAATCACATCTCTATATCCATCTTCAGGTATTGTCATGACTGCCTAGAACAATACTGGAATCCTTTTTTGAAATTGAGGATCATGTGAACTCATCTCTTGTTTCTCAGACCCTATCCATCCATTTCCAAGAACACAGCCCAGATTTTCATCATTCTTCATTGCTGCTGTTTTCTGAAAAAGTTTCTGTATTGACCCCAATCCACAACCAAAGGAACAACCTGTCAAGATCTATGGTAAGGGGAGTAATACCAAGTACTCAGCCAGATGCTCAAGAGAGCAATCTCAACTGAGGTGAGTTGAAGAAGACAAAGAGATTAAATATGGAAATGATATGTGCATGTACCAATTCTGGCAACTCTGGCCAGGAGTTAAGTGAGAATAAGTGATATGCATTAGGAATGGTTCAAGATGAGAAAGGAATAGCATATAAAAGAAAAATGAGTTGTATGACTTGCGGAAAATCATACAATATGCTTAAAAAATATGATCTGTAAAGGGGAGATGACAGAATGGGTAGAGTGCAACTCTGAAGTGCAAAAGAGTTGAGGACACACAAAATAAGTCAGAGCTCCTGCAGAGTTGTACTGGAGTCTCTCTGAAGTTATACTTTGATACAATCCGAAACAGGATTTCACTCTGCTCTTTCTTCAGACACCTTTACCTTCCCCAAAACTTCCAACTCATTGGCCTGCATCTTGTCTGACCTCACCAAGTGCTTCATTCCCATTGTTGCAAACTCTATAGTAATCATCTGTGACATCATATCCACCACAACCAGCCCCAAATTCTCACCAGCTCTGTCTGATACCTTTACCCCCTCAGTGATTACCACCACTTTCACTACCTCTTCTTTATCTGTACTACTAATCTCCACCCCCATCTTACCTGCTAACAACCTGAGATGAATGGCTAAACTGACACAGATGCTACTCTGTGGAACCCAAAATGCTTCCAAGTTCCATGGGACACCCACTGAACTTCCCTGTTTTTTCAAAGATGTCAAACTTCTTGGAGATGCTGCTTGTATTACAGCAGCCAAGAAAATCAAGTATGCTATCCATTACATGGATCTCAAGAAGGCTGGGCTATGGAAAACCCTTGATAAAGCCAGGCAACCAAACTGGGACAAGTTCATAGCTGCTGTGAAGGAGATGTATCCAGGATGTGAAGGTGGCACCTGGTACTGCCATGCTGACATACAATCCTTTGTACAGGAATTCTGTGCCAAACAAATAAGGAACCAAGAAGATCTTGGCAAGTACAGAAGAAGGTTCAGTAAGATCACCTCCCATTTGATATTCAAATGCAAACTCTCCAACTCTGACTGTGATGCCTACTTACTCTATGTTTTTTCCCCTGAGATCAAAGAGAAGGACCAGAACTAACTCACAATTACCAAACCTGACTTATACCCTGAAAACCTATACCTCTAAATTTCTCATCACCAGTTCTGCTTTCGATTCCACTGCATCAGGATTATTTGGTTTACCCCCCATCACTTCCACTGCCATTTCTGGTCCATCAATGACCCTGCAAACCTGCACTTATATACCCATGTTGGGTTTCTCAGAGGTTAAGGCTGAATATACTGCAACCACTAATGTCAACAGGATTCACAACCTGTCATGCAAGTCCTGTAACAAGCTTGAGCACGTCATCCACAACTGTGAAGAAGCCCTGGAATTTCTATGGACTGGAAGATGCATTTGAGGAGAAGAAGGCCACCTGTACATGGTGGATGGGTCATGCATCCCTCACATTCCCAGCTGCTTCAGTATTAATGATTGTGTTGAGCAGATCAAAAGTGAGAGCTCTGCTGCCTCAGCCCCTGCCTGTCATTAACACTGCCTGCAGTGTTCAACCCAGATCCAGCAAGAATGTCCTGCTGCACATGTCAGCTAATCTCCTTTCTGTTGCATATCTGGGGAAACCCATTGATGCCATCCTCAACATAGATCCTTCCACATTTCTCTTCACTGTTAATAAAAGCAATAGGGAAGTACACAATTACATTGAAATCACTGACCCTGAATTTCAGCTGTACATCACTCAAGCATGGGCCAGTTTTCAAGCTGACTGAACTAACAACAAGGAGGCCAGGAAGCATGTCTGTTTCAATGGCATCACAGTTTCCCCTCAGAGCATAGTGAAGAAATCCAATTTGAGAGCCCCCACCATGTTGGAAGAAATTGATACTTTTGCAATTCAACTAACCTGCAAGTTTGTCTCACCCACTACAATCACAAGCACTTCACCAACCCCCACATCATCTAAGCTTGACTTGGGACCAGTTTCTGCATTCAGTATGCCCCCTCCTTGAAGCCTCAATACTAATCAGCCTCCTTCCTTCCCATCCTCTATCTTTCTGGCCCAATATAGGTATTTATTTCCCCTTGAAGACAAGACTGTGCTGAAGCAGGTCCTGGATTGTGACCTGGAGATCACTATCCATTCATGTGAAAGACCTTTTTGCTGTTGTGCTGGATTTCTGCCAGAAATTCAAAGACACCACCCCCACCAAGCAGATCCTGACTACCACCACTTCTGTCATCCATGTCAATGAGCTGGCCAGGTGAAACTCTGGAAAGGTCAACAAGCAGTATGGTGTGACAAAATGTGTGCACTATGAGGGGTAGGGATACCCAGACTCAACTGTTGCACAGTGGTGTGATAGAACAACTGTATTTACCTATGAGAAGTTGAGATACCCAGACTACAGACATAAGTAAATAATAGTATCTAAATGCTCATCTCAGCTGTGCACAGTAGTGTGACAGAACAACTGAGAGAGGAAGGACAAAGTTGATTGCTTAAATAAGAATGGAGATGTGAGCGCTAAACTCCTATGTAATGTCCAGAATTAGACATATTAGGTCTGAAGGGAGAAATAGAACCTTACTGAGATATTTGGAGTGGAGTTGAGGGACTTGATGTGCATTGACCTTGGAGTTATAGTAAACAACCTCAGAGAAGATTGAAGATTGGAGGTATTACATTTTGACATGTGAAAGTGTCATCCAGAATAAGGATGGCCTCATTGTGACTCACCATAGTATCTCACTTCGGGCTCTTGAAGCCAAAGTAAAGGTACTGAAATGACACTGACATGCATTCTAGATTCTGAATCCAAGGTAATTGCAATGCACAAGAAAGTTTGAAAGGAGCTTGAGCTTCCCATCCAATCTGAATGATGATGTCCACCAACATCCACACCAACTCTATTCTAGGAATACTGTTAGAGCTTTGTGGACAAACTCCGGTATAACTCTGGAACTCCAGAGATATCAATAGGACCTTGGCTTCACCTTATGTGATGTGCCACTATCCAAGTCTCAGTGTGTGGTCCTGTATTTGTGGAGAGTTTGGAGGAGTGTAGATGAGTCAGAGTGACTTGGAGGAGAGAAAGGATTACCATTGAGTTACAATGGGAGTCTGGTGTCAAGCTGAGTATCAGAGGATGTCTAGTCTATTCAATATCATGACTGAAGTCAGTTCATACACTATATATACTATGGAGCAAACAGATGAGTAAGTATGTACATATCAGATTGGTAAGACCGAGTTTGGAGAAAACATAACCAGAGCAGTGCACTGGATCCACAGTTCACCAGAGCTGTGCTGTACAATGAAACAACTCAGAACCACTGAAGGCTCTAGGCAAGATCGTCATCCTAATCTTTTCTGGTGGGATAACTGGCACTCCTTTATTGTCATCTTCAATGCCCTGTATATGATCTTCCCTTCTTGACAGTGCATCTGCTTTTCCCATTGTAGATCCTGCTTTATGGATCCATTTAAAGTTAAATCTGGTTAAGTATTGTGCCAATTGAGCCTGTCGATGATTTAGATCCTGTCTCTGCATGAACCATTGCAGATTTGCATGATCATTCCAGATCTCAAATTCATGCTTGGCACCTTCTAGGTAGTGTCTCCGGAGTTCCAGAGATCTGATGACACTCGACATCTCTGAAACAACTCAGAACCACTTAAGGCTCTAGGTCACCCAATAGACAATGAGAGAGGAAAGGGAAGAGTGAGTCGACGACTTTGATGCTGAGGGAACACCAAGAGGACAAGACTGTCCTTTGGTGGATTTTATTCAAGCCTTTATATACTACATGAATGTTTGTATCTATGGTGTACTAATCTAAGATGGCCATGCTGCCTGTGCATGTATTTAATGTAGTTATGATCATATGGAAGCATGCAACAGCCTTGTACATGCCTGATGTGCAAGGGTGTGGAAGAATGGAAGATCATAGATG
>JBBPTO010000897.1:0-20992 GCA_038094155.1 Pulveroboletus cf. aberrans | reverse complement strand
GTTGACCAGAGTGAGCTGGTACGTCCTGCGGCGAGTGTTCCGTGTTTCTGAGCTGACTCAACTCGGGTTACCTGCGGACTCTGATTATTGATGAGAGTAGCCATGGAGGATACTAGCACGGCGGTACGGTGCACAGGTGAGTTGATTTTGCCTTTTAATCCCGCTCCACATGAAAAATTTCATTACAGCTCGTGTATACCCCAATGATCAATGCCAAGGTAAACCAGTATCAGCAGAGGTATTATTCACTAACACCACGCTACTTTCGTCTGGGACGTGATATTGTCGGATCATCTAGATGTTTTGCCTCAACAAAGGAAAAAAGGGATACCGCGACAAATTCTTCGATGTCTCTTGCGGCGAGGAAGGGGGACCTGCTGATCGACCTCTCATTGTTCAATTCTGCGCCAACGATCCAGACCAACTGCTCGAATCCGCACGGGTGCTCCAAGACCGCTGTGATGCGATTGACCTGAACCTGGGTTGTCCTCAGGAGATCGCACGATCGGGGCACTATGGTGCATTTCTAATGGAAGAATGGGATCTGATTTATGAACTAAGTAAGTTGAGTTCTGCATCCTCCTGTAAACATTTGATGTCTTTCCCTCCCAAGTCAGTACCCTACACCGGGAGCTCAAGGTGCCTGTCACGGCCAAATTCCGCGTCTTCCCCACAATCGAGAAAACAGTCGAGTATGCACGTATGCTCGAGCGAGCGGGTGCCCAGATACTCACCTGCCACGGCCGTCTTCGGGAGCAACGTGGACATAACACCGGTCTGGCGGATTGGGCGAAAATACGCGCCGTCAAAGAAGCCGTTTCAGTGCCCGTCTTCGCCAACGGCAACATCCTCTACCATTCCGACATCGAACGATGTTTGGCGGAGACGGGCGTGGACGCGGTGATGTCAGCAGAAGGGCAGCTGTACAACCCGACATTGTTCTCGCCTGCAAACTTGAACCTCAATGCGAGCATGAGCGAGCGACTCGCCCTGGGAATGAGACGCACGTTTGACTCCGGATTGCACCTCCCACACGCAGACCTGGCGCTCGAGTACCTGGAGATCGTACAGGGCCTGAAGACGCGGACGTCGCTGAGCTCGGTCAAAGGCCATTTGTTCAAGCTGCTACGGCCTGCGCTCGCGCGGGAGACCGATTTGCGGGACCAGTTGAGCAAGGTTCGGGGTCCGCGGTCGGTGGAACGGTATGTGGAGGTGGTACGAGAGATGAAGCGGCGGATGGACGTGAGCATTCCAAGTTGCTGTGTATGCAACTTTGCAAGGCTGACAACGCTATTCTCTCTTTTTATATCATATTCTCAGCGTGATGCAAAGGAGGCGGAGGATCTGTCCGTGGAGGAATTGATTTCGATTGACCCTCTAACTGGGCTGAAGATCCTTCCACACTGGCTTGCCCAACCGTACTTCCGCGTCCACTCGACTTCTGCCGAGTCGCGATCCGCACCGAAACGTATGCATGATTCTGGTGTCGGTGAGAAACAGGAGGAGAAGAATGAAGATGAGAAATTGATAGAGTGCCACGAAGAAAGTACGAAGCGGCTGAAGTTGACGACTGACGTCGTGGTTGTAGATTCTTAGGCCAACGAAGGTACTAGTGTTTGCCCTTTATTTCCCTAGTGCCTCGTTCATCGTTCATCTCATCTGTTGGTTGTACCAGGCCTTACGCGGTAGATTATAGGACATGACCACGTAACTTAGGAGATAATTTACTGCCATCCTGACACACTCAGGCAGCCTTTCAAAAGCTTAGTTTGTTGACAAGTGAGTCGCCGTCACTCCGGGCCAGGAAATTACGTGGACTATCCTGTGTTACACGCGCTCTACCTGTCATGATGTCGTGGCACAACTATCACAAGGTTTGATAGGTACTATATGCTCAGTGAAGAAGGAACATGACAGTGAAATCACGGCAGGGCAGCAAAGCGAAGACAGTGGTAACTGGACTCAAGTAAGTGGTGGAACACTGCATCCCAGCATCACGATATCTCCAGAACCTCTGTACGGACGTCCTTGGCGGAACTAATTCGGCGTTCGAACCCAGGAACGACAATACCCCGGTCAGTGGCCACTCGCTTGAACTCTCCATGAGGCTGTTGCTGGAGCAAAAGCGCAGGAAATGGTTGCTGGAGACGAACGACGAGTCGCAAAGCCCGGGTGTAGTCATCCATCATGGCAACAGGTACACCATACAGGGGTGTAGCCACAGGTACAGCATCGACCTTGACCCCTGTGTCGGAATCGGACCCAGACTCGTCGTCGCTCTCAGACATGCTTCCTATGTCGAACTCGCCAGGCGGACCAGACAAATCGCGGATCCATGGATGTACGAGAAAGAGCTTGCGGGTCCCCGGCCCCGTCGATGAGAGTTCATCCGACGTCTGGAACTCTACATGACCGATCCCCGACACCCGAGCGCGATAACACTTTTCTTGGCCGCTCCCGACATCCTTCAAAACGAGTTTCTTGACCGAGAATGTGACGCACGGGAGGTATAGTCGGCGATTGGCAAAGCGCATTTGAGGTAAACGGAGGATTCGGTCGCGGATGAGCATTGCATCCGTCTGAGAAAGCGAGCTTCTTAACGTCGCAACCTGAATGTCCATATCAACTTCTTCGAACATCGTAGGCGGAGGATGTGCCGATTTGTTGTGAATGGCAAGGTTGGCAGACAGGCAGCTGTTGTATGATGAAGGCTTACCCGTCCAGGCGAGGATTGTAGTTTCGCCCGAACTAGCTACGATTTCCTCCAAGAGGTGATTTAATGCCGCTCCTGCTCCGTCGTGACACTTGCAGCGGATGCCTTGATCGAGAGACGCTTCCGTGAGGGAATAGACGTGATTTAGCATGTCAGCTATTTCGCCGTGACGCTGCAACGCATGCAGTGCTGTGTGCCTTCCTTCATATCCCAGTGGACCCTGGGCATCCACCTTGATAGCCTTGATCGGCGAGGATCAGCTCTATGCTGGTCGCCTATCAGGGATGGAAAGCCGTACCTCATCTGCGTCCTGTAATGCATCTTCCCATAAAGCCAACTTGCCTCGTGCTTTGCTTCGTTTAAGTAGGAGACCCACGGAATTTGGAGGATTCAAAGAGAGTGCTGTAGAATATCGTACAATAGCCTCTTCTGGATGCTTGGATTGCAGGGCTGTATCGCCAATGTTTTCTAGTACCTCGATGCATTCTTGAAGATGCCTTTGGATGGAGGGAGCGAAACCATCGAAGTCCCATCCAAAGATCTGTCCGAGGATATCAGTGACTCCGTGGCGCAACCAGAAAAAAAGTGGCTCACAAGCGAGATTACGATCAACTGAGGACTTTCTTTGAGGACCACAGCTTCCTGCGCACACCTGAGCAAAGCTACGGCCTCATCGTAGTCTCTATTCCTCAACGATATACCACCGAGTTGGAGGAGCATGTGAGCCTGGATGGTGACTCGATGAACTTCTCGCACTGATGATTTGTTATTTACGCACCCGAACAGTGGTGTACGTCGACTTCTCGTCCACGATACCGACTAAGTCCTCGATTCGTGAAAAAGCTTCATCGTGTTTTCCGCATTCAAACAAGACCACGACCTGAATGAACGACAACATCAGTGGAAAAAATGATGATGGTGGGCATGCACACTTTGATCAACAAGAGGATATTGTTTTCGATCGAGAGGCTGTCAGAGAACGCGAGGTCATATACCCGAATAGCAGAGTCGTGCTCGCTATTTCTGGCACGGGCTACGGCGAGTGCGACATGGCCAATTGTGGTCTGTTGAACCTCGATAGACTGCCGTGGGACGATTAATATTAGACGGGACGGAAGATGATACAAGGTTACCTTTTTCGCATCGTCGATGGCCAGATCGTGTTTTTCCATACGTGAGCGTACGAGCGCGCGGTGAGCCAGAGCGCGCGCGTGGCGAGAAGGATTCGGGGGGTGTTCAATTTCCTGTGTCAGAAGATGTTCGACCGCAGCCAAATCACCCTGTGTCCACACTTCAAGTGCGGCATTGCTCGTCTGAATGATCGGCAACTGCGATGCACTGTGAGGGAGGGCAGAAAGGTCAGAACAAGCAAACGATTGATGTCTCCTTACACTCACTGTGTGAGGAAACAGTGGAAGTAGGTCACAACTCTTCAGTTTCGCCAATCTGTGAGAATGAGATGACTTACCTTTGCTGTGAAGTACGAGTCCGGAAAAATGGCGCGGAGGCACCGCACGGTAATTTTCCCACTTTGTTCGCCGGTGACAATATAGTCACTATCAGGGGAGAGCGCCATGGAGTAGACTCCGCTGTTATGCTCGATCACAGGTCCGATCTGCTCGTGCGTAGAGGCATCCCAAAAGGACAATGACTTGTTCGCAGTGACCGCTAAGAATTTTTGGTTGCGTGATGGTGTGATATAAGGGAAATTGAGCGAAGTGCCAGGGAGGGACCACGCCCAGATCAAGGTCCCAGACGACGCGTCAAAACACCTGGCTCCATTGAATGATCCAGAGACAGCATAGAGTTGATGGCCATCTGCTGACCACGCGAGGGGCGAAGACATCCAGCTTTGGAAGGGGCATGCAATGTCCAATAGCTGTTGACCGTTGTCGCAATTGAAGACCCGGATCGACCTTTTGACAGATCCGGTAGCGAGGCGATCGCCGTCGGGGGAGAACCGGACTGCCACCAACTTTGAGTCATGCTGCAATGGTCCAACCAATCGTAGACTGGTGGCCGAGTTCCAGATGATCGCTCGTCCGTCCGACCCGCCCGTAGCAAATTTGGTTGAGTCACGGGAAACGTCGACCGACGATACCGGTCCTGTGTGATCGTGGTAGTCCAGCACTCTTTGATGGGTCTCCGAGTCTACATCCCACACCCTTACATAGGGATACCCACTCAGTCCACAGACCAGCCACTTGCAATTGGGGGATAGTGCAGCGGCATAAATCGAACCACTGGCACCTGTCGGCAGTGCTTGAAGTGCGTTGCCTACCTCCTGTCCATCGTCTGCTCGCCATCGCCTAACCAACCCTTCATCACTGCCGCCGAATACTTGTTCCCCATTGGAAGCAAAGAAAGCCGAGTAGATTGCATGTCCGCAATTGATCTCGATTACATTCGAGCAATCTGGGAGCTGGTGGGTAGTCACTGCTGGCATTGACCTCTGGCTCCTAACACACACCTTTCCCTGACGATAGCATATCGGTTCGCGGACTCGGAGGAGACTCAGGTAGAATGGTCGGGGGTTCGATGCCTACCAGTACGCGTGGCTTCCTCGCACTGTCTTAGGTTCAGACAGATGGTGGGAGAACGATTGATTGTTCGTTGTTTCCCCTATTCTACTTATCGTCTAATATACGATAATACTCTATTGCTTATGTGGACTGTATAGTTTAACTAAGCTCAGCTTGTCGCCGGCTTGACACCCAACACTGGAATAGCTTGAGGTGGGAACGTGGTAGTATCATCATTAATGCCAGTGATACCGATTATCAGCTCACATGGCCGAGTCCTCAAGGCCTCAAATTGGAGTGCTTGAGTGGAGTCATCGCGTATTCAAGCACCCCAATCATTGAGGACTCGACAATAATTGAGCAACGGACAATCTTGAATGATTGTTATGGAGTACTATCGTCGCTGCTCTCCGAGTCCCCGCTACCTTCCAAGTTGTTTCTGCACTCTTTGTAGAATGAGTCGACCAAGACCTGTTAGGAAAATTATCAGCCTGAAGGCAGGGCCAGTCAAGCAATAGGCTACTACGATCTGGATGACGATTTTTGTATCTCATGTCTTTGCTGTAGTATCGTAACTTACATAGCCGGTACGATCCGTGAAAACCGTACGACTGACTCGGAGGGAGACATGAAACGAAAGCGCGAGACCTAAGTATTAATATGTAATAGAACTCTCAGGCTAGGCCTGACCATTATGATATCTCGACAGATTCTGCACGGATGCTCTTGGCAGTGCCAGTGATCCGGTGTTCCAGTCCCAGTACGACGATCTCGTATTCGGCAGTTACTCGCTTGAACTCTCCGTGAGGGCCGTTACTGAAGCAAAAGCGCACCGGAGACGAACAAGGAGCCGCAAAGCCCGGGTGCAGTCGTCCATCGTGGCGACAGGCACACCGTACGGGAGCGTAGCTACAACTTTGAAGTGCAGCCTCGGCCTTGGCTACTTTCGCATCGGAATCGCATCCCGAATCAGATCCGGACTAGCTGCTATCGGATATACTTCCTTGATCGAACTCGTCAGGTGGTCCACGCAAATTGCGGATCCATGGATGTGGGAGAACGAACTTATGTGACACCCACCGGTTCCGTCGACGAGAATTCCTCTGACGTCTAGAACTCCACATGTCCGATCCCTGCACACGAACACGATAACATCTCTCTTGACCGCTCCCGACATCTTTTAAAACGAGTTTCTCGACCGAGAACACGATGCATGGGAAGTATGGTCGACGGTTGGCGAAGCGCAAAGAAGGCAAACGGGTGACTCAGTCATGGATGAGTGTTGCGTCTGTCTGAGAAAGCGAACTTCTTGTCATAGCGACTTGGATGTACATTTCAGCATCTTCGATAGAAGATGAAGATCCATCATGACTGTAGATGGCAAGTGCGTCCGAAAGGCAACTGTTGTACAACAAAGGTTTACCCGGCCAGCCGAGCGCCATCTGGTTCATTGAGGCAGGTCATGGCTTCCTCCAGCAGGTGGTCCAGCGCAGCATCTCTTCCCCAGTGACGTTTTCATCGGGTGACCTGGTTGATAGGCTCTTCAATGAGGGAGAGAATGTGGTCCGCTGTTTCAGTCACCCTGTCGTAGCAGTGCAAGGTGAACGATGCGGTGTGCCTTCTAAAGAGTACAGAAGATCGTCCGCATCGGTAAAAATAGTGTATCAGGTACCGAGAATGAGGCATACCTCATCCGGGTCTTGCAGCGCATCCTACCACAATACCAGCATTCCTCGGACTCCACTTCGTTTTGCTAGGAGGCCGGTTAGTACTGGAAACTTCGGAGACAAAGCAACAGAAGATCGTGAAATCGCATCCTCTGAATTCATTGATTACACTGACGCATCGCCCGTATCTTCCAGCAACTCGATACATTGTCGAAGATGCTGCTGTACTGCGAGAGAATTCAAAATAACACCCAAAGACTTTTTCATCATGTTGGTGTTGCATACCAGCAGCAAGAACGAATACTCACCAGCGAGATCACCGCCAGCTGAAGCTCTCTTTAGGTGTGAGCCATCCCGTGCACGCCAGAGTAAATCACAGGCCTTGTCGTGGCCTCCGCCGCTCAGCGATTGGTTCTAAACAGCAAAAACATTTGAGCCCGAATATGATCTGGTTAGAACCTCGTTCTTAATTTTTCAATTGACGCACGCGGATGGTGATATCGATATCAATGCATTTGTCATCTGCGGTGTCGATCAAGCCATCGAGTCGTGAGGGAGAGTAGTTTCCTCATGTCTTCCGCATTCAAACAAGACGGTGACCTGAGTAACATATTATTCAGTAAAAGAAAATAATGGATGCGTACTTTGATCGACGAGAGAAGATGATATCGATTAGTTTGCACATCCCTCGGTAGCCGCCACCGTTGTTATTTTCCCTGCTTCATCATCGCTCCTCTTTTCACTCCTGACTGCGCCTCAACAACAGCCTCGATGACCATGAGTAATTTGTAGTCGAATCACCGTCGAGCGCCGACGCTTAGTCTGTAATGGGGTTTGGCAAGGGTTGCGCTAATCAATCCTCGGTACGTCTACAACATGTCCATTAGCAGAAATACCTAGCAGAAAAACCCTCACCAAAATCACAGTACATCATTCTGTAGGGCATACTCGAAGCGTATTATGGGCTAGAAAAGGTTTCATGGGTCATCCTGAGTAACCTAGCCGGCGACCGCCGACTGGTTGGGCCAAAATCCCATCGAGTTATTGCTTGGTCAACATAATGATCCATTGATCAGCTAGAGGACTAGCAATTTTTCTGGTGAATATCTCTGAGACATTGACAAAGCGGTTACTTTGAACATGCGATCCAGTTGAAGTTGCAATGTATTCGACTGCAAGCTCTATCGCGTGATGGCCTCGCAGGTTAAACGTTCCGGGGCGACCATGTATCCCAACTATGGATATGGTACAATGTCAACGATGCTAATTGCTGGTCTGGGCGCAATACCCCGACTGAGGAGATGTGATACAGACGTGGGATTTAGGGACCAGAGTCGCCGAGCTTATCGACAAGGATTGTCGATGCCACTAGTCGGATCAACATCAGACGGTTGACGGGAATCGGTGATTCGGATACTGTCCAGAACGAAGAACCTGAATTCCATGACACGCTCCGAAACGAACGAGAGCAGTAACTTGAATCGAGCCATGGCCCAGAGCACTCTCGCCAGTGTACGAAAGTTTCTTCATTTGATCAAATGGTTTTGTAGTGGTGACTAAGCAAGGCCCAAGTGGCGGACATTTCTTCGGGACGAGTTCCACTTGACTAGCGACCACGACGTGTTCGCATTCTGCCAGCTCAGTTCTTGTCCTCTCGTATCTCACAACAAAAATGGCAACAGATAGAGGGTAACTAACCTCTGACAACATTCTCCTATCGAGTGCGCGCAGCTAACGGCGTCGGTCCCTCAGGTACCTTGGTGTGAC
The DNA here is from genome assembly GCA_038094155.1 of Pulveroboletus cf. aberrans. Classification (NCBI taxonomy): domain Eukaryota; kingdom Fungi; phylum Basidiomycota; class Agaricomycetes; order Boletales; family Boletaceae; genus Pulveroboletus; species Pulveroboletus cf. aberrans. Next base: position 12,323 of record JBBPTO010000897.1, on the reverse strand, counting down.
AGCCCCCATCTCGACCGCCGAATCCACAGAGCGAGAGAAGGAGGTCACAGCGACTCTCATGGAGGAGCTACGAAGTCAAAACACCTTTGAAAGCGTAGAAGAAGCTCGAACGAGGTACGATCGAGATTTCTCCTGAACTTAATTACATCCGCGGAAGAACCAAATGTCACTACGACGGAGAATGCTGAGATCGACTCGACCGTTTTCAGGGAATCCGTTCTTGGGCGCGTCGCCGCGCTTGTCAAAAAGTTTGTTTACCAAGTTTCATTGAAATGCGGGCTATCAGAAGTGGCTGCGAGCGCAGCCGGTGGCAAGATTTTCACCTTTGGGTCATATCGCTTGGGCGTGCACGGACCTGGCTCCGATATCGATACCCTATGTGTAGTCCCGAAGCATGTATCTCGCGAGGATTTTTTCAATGTGTTCGAGGGCATGCTGCGGGAGATGGAGGGTGTGTCCGAGGTCTCGGTGAGTAGACCTGTTACCCTGCACAGCCGATCGTTTGGCAAAGTCATCTATCCCAGGGTGTTCCTGAGGCGTATGTCCCCATTATAAAAACGAAGATTTCTGGCATTCCTCTGGACTTCTTGATGGCACGATTGGCGTTATCATCCATACCCGACGATCTTTCATTAAAGGACGACAATCTACTGCGCAACTTAGATGAACGATGTGTGCGCAGTCTCAATGGTAGCTATCTCTGCCCGTTTGTTATTTTAGACTGGGGCTAAACGGCGTCTCAGGTTCGAGGGTGAACGACGAGATCTTGCGTTTGGTACCTAATGTCCAGGTTTATCGGGATTCGTTACGATGCATCAAGCTCTGGGCTCAACGTGCGTCAATTCCCGTTCCTGGTTACGTCACTCAGAGCAGATATCAGGAAGAGCCATTTATTCTAATGTCAATGGGTTCTTTGGTGGTGTTGCCTGGGCCATCCTCGTTGCTCGAGTGTGCCAATTGTATCCGAACGCGATTGCTGGGGCGATCGTCAGCAGATTCTTCATTATCATGTACCAGTGGTATGCCACGTTGTCGTCGTCCGCCTAATGGATTTGACGAGGGGACAGGTCCTGGCCGCAACCCGTGCTTTTGAAGCAAATCGAAGAAGGGCCTTTACAAGTGCGAGTTTGGAATCCGAAAGTAAGTTTTTGGGTCGGTCTGCACCAACCCGAGGTAACATTGGCATTGCGCAGTTGTACCCCGCAGATCGGTCACATAGAATGCCCATCATTACGCCCGCTTACCCTGCGATGTGTGCTACTCATAATGTTACAGCCTCGACGCAAATGATCGTCACTGAAGAGTTCAAAAAAGGTGTCCTATCTTTTCTGCCTCCGAACGTTTGGCTGAACCCCTCTCAAGGTGCTGACATTGTGGATCGGGTCATCGTGGGAACCGCAAGTTGGTCCGAGCTGTTTGCCAAGCACGATTTCTTCCACAAATATCGATATTACCTGCAAGTCATTGCATCTACGGGCGACGCTGAACTCCAAATCAAATGGTGAGTGGCACCTTATTGTGTTCTACTCTATAACCTTCTGCAAACTCTTCTAGGGCAGGAACTGTCGAATCACGAATACGGCAACTTGTTATGAAGCTTGAATACGTCGATTCTCTCATCTTAGCCCATCCATTCATTAAAGGTTTCGAGCAAGTGTCCCACTGTCTATCGCGAGAAGAAGTGTGTCAAGTGGCACAGGGGCAAATATCAGATGCAATGACGAAGCGGACGAAAGCTGACATCGAAGGGATCGAGGATGCCAGCACTGTTCATTCAACTACCTTCTATATCGGCCTCCTCGTCGAGCCAAAACCGAGTAGGCTTGCGATTCCATCAAGCGTATTCGAACGCCAGTCTGATGTATATCCTTCAAGTTGGATCCACCGGTCCGCGAAAACTGGATATATCATACCCCACTACAGAGTTCACGAAGCTAGTCAAGTTGTGGGACAAGTACGACGAATCCCAAATGGGTATCTTCGTTCGGAATATCAAAAGGTGATTCAAGGCAAGGCGTTGAATTAGATACGCGTTCTTCATGCGAGCTTTTCGTCCAGTTCTGCTTTGCCGGATTACATCTTCGATGAAGGCGAACGTCAACCAAGACAAGCATTGAAGCGGCCCAAAACTGGTAAAGTGCGTGTTCGACGTTTGGCCGTTTTCGTTTCCGTTGGCTTTTCGATTCCATTGATCACCACTTACCCTGCGACGAAAAGGGACCGGGAAAGTCGAACCACACCTCACCCGATATGCCCAACAAGAAGCGACGGTCTGTGTCCTATTCTCCGTGCTGATGCACCACTGATTCCGCAGCGTTCGCATGTCCAGCAGGTCGGACATGCCCATCGCCGCCACGCCGAAAGAGGAAGATGACTGCGGGATTCCTGGGCTGTTGATGGGCGTGGTGCCTGCTGACCCGACGAGTCAAAGTCTGAAAGAACGCGAACTAGCATCGACAGCGACGACGGAAAGGATGGTCAAGACACCTCAACTGCCGTTGCGTGATAACCCCGCTCCCCTAAATACAGGTGCGGTTGCGGCCGCCGCGGCGCAATAGAAAATTCTACGAGTATTGCTGGTCTGCATCGACACGTCTAAGGTCCTTTCGTCGGTCGTCGTCATGTCTTTGCTTGGTGGCGACGTTGCAACGCTCCGGGATTTGGCTCGCACGCGGGCTCGCACCATTTCCTTGATTCCTTTTCTTTGGGTTTATTCATTTCTTTCATCTCTTTCTACAGGATTTCCCCGATAAGCGAGGGTGTTTGCATGGATTCGGAACGCACAAGAACACTCGCAGTGGTCATTGGCTGAGGGGGAGGCACTTTTGGCAGGAATCCTCGCGTCCGTCTGAACGTCTGCCCCTTTGCTCCGAATTCGTTTTTTTTTCTACGTCCTGCTTGGTTCGCGTCCGTTCTTGATTCACGCCTCCACACTTTCTTTCGCATCGTCTGTATTACAGCGCTGTTGGCGTCCTGCGTCCCATGACACCGTTCAATGATAGCTCGAGACAAAACTTGTAAAGTAATTTACGCATCAACTATAAATATTTTCTGCGACGTGGATACCAATAAGGGATGGGGTAGAGTCCAGGAGATCATGCAAGAAAGCTGACGTGCCACCAACATGGGCACGTGGGACACGACACCAAAGAAGTAAAGGAGACGTACGACATGACACGTCATCGATCGTTGACAGACTCGCCTCCGTCGTCGACCCCCGTGTTGGTTGCCATCCAAGGCACCGGCCTCCGATTCGGGGAGAGGGGCAACAGGTTAGCCGTGTCGTCCGCCGACGACGCGCGCGTGGCGAGTATGATCTTGGAGCCGACGGCCTGAAAGCCGAGGTTTGCGCCGATCTTGAAGTCGTCTGATTTCCAGAGGCGTTGGTAGACGTAGGACGTCGTCATGGAGGAGGCGCGCGACGAAGGGGAGCTGGAGGGGGAGGAATGGGAGATGACGTGGGGCGTGCGAAGCCAGATGCGGAGGCGGTGACTTGCCCCTGGAGGTGTTGATTGGACGGGGATCGAGCTGAGTGGGGATGGTTAGGACGCACGTTGGTGATGGAGGGAAAGGGGGGACTTGCTAGATGAGAAAGGAGACCGCCTGGGGTTCACAGTATAGTCGGAGGTAGTAGCCTTCGAAGAGCGTCCTGCCCGCGCCGCCAGCCTCGTAATCGAGCGAGAGCGCATAGATGCCTTGTTCGACCGGCTTCCATCTGCCGGGGAATCGCGTCAGCCAGAGATTACACGAACGAGCAAGGGAAGGCGAACGGGACCTAAAGATGAAGCTGACTTGCGCGCGTCCGACCTTTGCTTGGTATACGAGGACGTTTTCGACTGCGTTACGGAGGCGGGCGAACGAAGCGTCGACGATCCCGCTAAAGTCGGGGTCCTTGCCGAACCAGACGTCTTTCTCGCCAAACAGACGATGATCGACGCCGGCCGCGCGAAGCCAGACACGCAGGCTGTAAAGACAGCCTACGGGGAGGCTGGTCCGTGGCGGGTAGGCACTACTCAACCGGAATCAGATTTTTCTTGCGATAAGGGCGGAGGACGATTACAAGACAACAAAGTCGAGGCCGCGTGGATCTATGGAGAGTCGCATGGTGACGGGTTTGGAGACGGCGCGTTCGACATGGCCGACTTTCATGGTAAGGGAAAAGGTGTAATAACTCGGTTTCTCGGGCTCGGACTCTACCCTGAAACCCGTGAATGACGGATTCTGACGCAGAAGCTGACGGTGCTTACAAAATGAAGATCTGGAGATGGGTGTTGCCTGCATAGAGGTTATACGTGAACGTGAACGTTTCATGGGGTTCAATCTGGAGGAAGGATCCCGAGGGGCTGAAGGGGGACAACATTGAGCCAGACATTATTAGATGCGAACGTGAATGGGCCCACTCTAGGATGGAAGTTGGTGATGATACCTCGGAGGGAGGCAGTCCACTATCGAGAGACCTGTGTATCGCCGCAAGCGAAAGCAGTGCGCGAACATCAGAATTAACGCGGGAGACGAAAAGTGGATGAGACACGGACAGGTTGGCCATCGATGCGCCAGTGTTCAGGCTGAGGCTTCTGGATCCCACGGGACTGGTGGGCTGGTATGCGGGGAGGATGGACTCGTCGTCAGGTATGTCGCTCGTCATGCTTGTCATGGTTCTGGTAGCTCCGTCCTGGCAGATGACCTGCCAGATTCCTGGGCGAACGGCCATGGCGTAGTAGAAGTCTGAGTGCCGAGTGGTCTGGGATCTTCCCAGGCGCACGATCCAAGGGGGAGACGCCCAGTGCCCAGATGGAATTCGCCGCCCTATGTATATCCACTGAGGGCGTCGGTGTTCAGTCTCCGTCAGACAGGTTTGTCGTGACACCTTTGCTGGGAAAGATCTCGCACACGATCTCCATGGAGATCGCGGTGATGTCGTAAGTTTTTTTTCCGTCCCGGGTGGGCTCTCCTCCGACGGTCAATGTATGAGTCGGACAAAGTGTTGCTGATCCCCGGGCCGTGAGGCATCAAATTTCAATGATGGAGTCGTCATCGCAACCCCTCCCAGTCCCATTTAAAGTTACCCACCGCTCACGAGTCCCCTCGCGAAAAGTGGGAAGTTGCCGTTGGCTTCGAGGTACGCGGCCAGATCAAGGCCTTATTTCAGGTGGGGTCAGCTTCGGCTTATATAGACGCGCTGACACGGGGATAACCACGACGCATTCGTATTTTGGCGCCGTGTTGCTGGGACGCTCTTTTCCTTGACTCGTTTTTCGCGACAAGTGCTTATGTAACGCGCTTGCATAGAACTCTGCGTGCATCGAACATGCCGCCGGGCCCGGGCCCACCCTCCGAACGTGATTGTCTAACCACGCCCAACGGTCGGCCCGTTGGGTCCCAAATCACACAGTGTTACGGCGAGCGTCCTCTTTTTCTGGGTCTTGCCGCGCTTGCGCAGCGTGCGCATTCTCCCCTTCCCCTCTGCCTTTGGCCCTGCAGGAAGCATCCACGGCATCACACAGATCTAGCTTGAATTGATCCGTTCCCGTCCATCCGAACACGCACCGCGCGGAACACCGGTCATCCTCCTCACCCCTGTATGACGTGGCCAAGTCGAAACTAGATCCCGGCTGCTGGCTCGCATTGGTCGATCTTAACTGAGACGTAATGAAGACCGTTTCCGAGCCGGACGCGGGGCTTGTCCGTCCTCAATACAGGATGTCATCGACTTAAACACTGCTCGCGTTTCAGATCACCGGAGGAGCCGGCGAATTATGGTCGCACGCTGTAAGAACTCTTATCAGAGCGATAAGCATGGAACTTACGCGTGCGTTCGCTTGTCCGACTCAGCAGGGGTTGCAGCCGGTATTGCTCATGAGCTTATCTGTGTTGTCAAAGCAGTACGCCAGTCTACAATCTATCCGAATAAATGACACAATACATCCACGACAGATGGTTGTTGCTGACTTGGGTCAAGTATTGCCCCCAGATCACTCACATACCAGTGTACAGCCTTATTCGTGATGTACGTAAAGAATCTACCGGTCAAATGGTATACTTTTAATTCATCGGAATGTTCATGGTCCTATTCAGCGCAGCATGCGTGCTGACGTATGATCGAGAAGGTTCATCCTCCATAACGTTGATTTAGTTTTGGTTGCCAGAGCATCATCCAGGACCTCCCGACTCGTCCTTCACATGCTCGCAAAACCTGACTACGAGAGACAAACAGCGCAGGTCGAATAGACGGAGAGCACGGGTCTGTCGCGGTGCTGAAAGCGACCGACAATTGAGGCCAGTACTATTTCACTGCATGCAGGGTCCACGGGTGCCCTTTTTTTCAACTTCGACTTCCCCTCTCCCTGGAACGGTTCTCATGCAGATAGAAGCGGCGTAGGTCGGATAGACGGAGAGCACGTGTTTGCTGTAACACTGAAAGCGACCGACATTTGAGGCCAAAGGCTCACCGCTTCGCGGGTTCAAGGGTGCCCGTAGGGCCGTTGAATGGTAATGCTCGGCCACAGGCGTTCACAGATCTGGCACCAAACTAGATGGTGTTTAGGTTCTCAGTGGGCATATAAACCTCGCTTCAGTCACCTACTGACTTCAACATCTCTAGCTATTTGCTTGTCTCATACGCTCAGTCTCTTATTCCGTCATGCACATCGTTGGCAAGTTCCTCGTTGCTCTGATCGTAGTCGCTGGCCCAGCGTCCGCGGCGCCCCAGGTATGTCACCTTTTTGCAGGAGAACGACTGGCTGTATTTTTTTTTTCACAGGCTGTGTCCCGAGAATTACCCTGCAACAACGGTTTTGCGATCATTTGCTCAATATTAGGCAAAACGACATGTTCTGCACCTCATCGGATGTGAGGCTGATGCGCATTTTTGATCATAGCTTGCCAGGGTCTAGGAATTTATCCTGGTCACCCTGACAACATCAGAGGGACATGCACTGCAAAAGGCGCATACTATCTGTGCCCTTGCGTGACCTCCACTCGGCCGTACTGATGACAATCCTTCAACGTTGATATATGTGGTGTACACGTTTCGATTCTTTCTGAGTGGCCGGAACGCACGAGAACCGGTATTAGTTCTGAACGTTCAGTGGGGACACGTTTATATAAATTCTCCCGCAATGTCAAGGACATTTTCTTTGTTGCTTATATCATTCGCACTCTATCGTCGTTTTCCTCGCTGTCCGTACCCCCTCTTTCCATATTCTCATTATCTTATCTTCACTTTACGTTCCCTCGTTTGCTCGCCCCACGTGTCGGCTTGTTTATTTTGCCAAATATGATTTTGGTCGAAACCGCACATGACGGCTCATTGGATGTCGTGGATTATGCATTGATGTACCAATGGATGGGTCATGTTGACTTCAGATGGCACATCCATGGATAGTCTGAAGTGTCCTACGGTGAAGCGACAAATATGTGAATGTTCATCAAGGCATTGGCCCGATGTCATTATGAAGGGACTGACAAACAGTAGAGATCATGTGGAGGTCATGGTGTCCTTTGATCACTCATGTATGATGGTGATGACCTTCATCCACGATGTTTCATTCTGCAGTGAACTAACTGTGTCTCGTGCAGACTGACGCCTATACAATCACACCACTCACTGCAGAACGGACTGTTACAAATGCATGTTAGCATGATCGTATGTGAGTGACCAAAGGTCAGGAACCTCTGCAATGATCTCCGAAATCGTGATGTGAGTACCGTTGCAACGACATCAGGTCAGCGCCATGATGAGCATACGCCTATCTGTTGCTTGGCTCTGGGATGCTTCAGACCATCCACGGATGTACCACCTTCGTGAGTGGTTGCCGTGCGAGGGAAGCATGCGGGGCCGGGGAAAAAAAGAGGACCCCACGCACTAGAATCACGAAGTGATTGCCAATAGGAGGTGGACGCGGCACGAGAAAGTGCGAGAGCGAGAGGGCGCTGCGACTCGGAGTGAGAAAGAAGAGAGAGCGACGCCCGGCGATGCGATTGGGTGTCCTATATACTCTACTACTATCAACATCTATCTAGGAGGGACGTTCCGGGCGATCGATACCGTCCCGGAGCGCAGCTGCCGGTGGCACGAAGGCCTGGTTCTAGGAGAGATGTTCGCATGCTCAGGCTCACTGGCGTCCTGGCCATTTTGAGCGTGAGCCACCTACGTACGTAATGTACGACTACAAACAAGGGGACAAAGGTATTTGGCAAAATTAATTCTAATGATCTGATACGTAGGACGAGCAAACAGGAAGGCGCAAAGTGAAGACGAGACAATGAAGAGGAAGACAGGTAGCGGGAATGACATAGGCAACAAAAAAGCGAAAATTTAAACCCACTGAATACCAGTTCTCGTGCGTTCCAACCACTCAGAAAGAATCCCGGCCCATTAAAACGTGTGCGCCACACAAAATCAATGTTGAAAGATCGTCATTAGTACGACCGACTGGAGGTCACGCAAGGGCAAAAATGGAACGAGGTTTTTGCAAGGCATACCCCTCTGGTGTTCTCAGGGTAACCAGGCCAAGTTGATCGACCCCAGCATCCTATGATCGAAAACACGCATTAGCTTCACATCCAATGAGGTGCAAGATAGGTGGCTTTACGATGGTCTTTGCAAAGGATCGCAAACCCGTTGTTGCAGAGTAAATTTTGGGGCACAACCTGTGGAAAAGGGTGTGACCAGTCGTTCTCCCGTGAAGCGGTAACATACCTTCAAGGGCGCCGCGGACACCAGGGCAGCGACAGCGGCGAGAGCAACGAAGAACTTGCCAACGGTGTGCATGACAGAATAAGAGACTGAGCGCATGAGACGAGCAAACAGTTAGAAATGCTGAAGTCAGTGGTGAGGTTTATATACCCTGAATATCACCCGGGTTGGTGCCAGATCTGCCCATTATCTCCGTTCATCTATTTCCTGTTTCCAACTCGCATGAAGAGTCAGTTTCAGGAAAGGGAAAGTCGAAATCGGAACAAATGGGCATAGTTGGCCCCAAATGTGAGTCACTTCCACATCCGGCACCGGCCCTCCGATCTTTGAGGCGCCTAGATAGTGGTTCTCCGTTGGCGCTAAAGCAGTCATAAATAAACATCTCCAATGAGACTTGGTAGGGTTTCTAAAAAAAGATAGTTGAGGCATGTGAAGAGTGTGCCCTGGGCACTCAGTCGTCTCGAGCACCAAGCTGAGTGTGACTAGTGTCGTGCGAATGTCAGGGAGGGCAGACCAGAGGGTTGCTGGCTACGCACAAGGAGCGTCCTGAGGATGTTGAGGAATCCTAAAGGAGCGAATGTGAGTCAGAGTGGGGGTGTCACAGAGGGAAAGCCTGACCTTCGGAGCGTGCGGAAATTCGTGGTCCAACGGGAGAGGGAAGAAAGGGGACGAAAGGACCACATGCACTGGTGTTGTGCAATAATTGGGAGGTGGGGCACCAAAAACTAAGGACGGAGCAAGCGGTGCGAGAAGAGAGCAAAGAAAGGATGAGGCCCGCCTGTGCGGCTGGGCAAGGCGTGAGCGTTGGGTACTACGGAGATGTACGCTTTCAGAGCGTTCATACACTTGCTGGCACTGTCTTCCCAAGCGAGCTTCCAAAACTACGCTTTTCGTTCCCACTGTCAGGGCTCTGGTAATCGTCGTTACTTCTACATTTGGGCCGCTGATCAATGATCACACTGATGGCTTCAAGATCGATCATTGATCTTACCCATTATGATAGTCGCAACAGTCAGTAGGGCAATGATAACACTGTCGGACGTCAAAGAGGCGAGCGTTCGGTAAAGAGATCCCAAACACCCTACTGTGACTTCGGTGGTACTGCTGACTGGTATTACATCAGGAATTCCAACATTTTGAAGGGCTTAACATACATTTGAAAATGTAATTTATCATAAAATACCCTCCAGCGACGAGGACACCCGTGAAATGGATTTTCCGAACCTCCGAACCTCCGAACACTGTCCGAACAAGCACTACGCGCTGTGACAGTGTCCGAACAACGACCGTCCGATGTCACGCCTCTCACGCCTCGGCCGCGGCCGAAGCGTGTGACAGGGACCGTGTCGGTGGCGGTAGCGACCGTCTCCCACCTTTCCTTTTTCGGCTCGGCTCGGCTCGGCCCGCGCGCGCGAGATTCGCGATCGTCCCGTCCCGTCCCCCCCTGTCCCTTGTCCCGGTCCCGCTCGCGCTCGACGCGCCCCCGCCTGGCTTCAATCGATTCGAGAGAGGCCCGCACAGCAGCAGCAAGAGCCGCAAGCGCAAGATCGAGAGCGAGAGCGAGATCGAGAAGAGCCCGACCGTACCACACACCCGCGCACGCGCGCGCGCGTCCCTGCCGCCGCCGTCCCTGTTGCCGTCGCCGTCAGGAACGAACGGCGGCTCCTCTCCCACCTCTCACTTCCTCCCTTTCCCACCCCACAGCCTCCCCTCGCTTCGCCGGGTCGCGCAGGGCCCACGGATGGGCCGAGTCGTCGCCGCGCGGACCTGCCGACTACGTCCGTCAACCCGGGCGTTTCCACGGACGACAGGGGCCCGACTCGTCGGCTCGCGACTGCCGATCCACCCGGGCCCATCCCGTCCTCGCCCGCGGCGCCCCGTTTGTTTGTTTTCGTTTTGTTTGTTTTTACTCATTCCTCTTCCTTTTCGCCGCCCGACCCCCTCCTCGTTTCCTCGTCGTCCTGGCCAGCACAAAGGGGCCGCCTGCCCGACCTCTCGGACCGTCCCACTCGCCCTCCTCGACCGGCGTCGTCCCCCCTCGTCGAAACCTTCCCGATCGACCCTCGCGCGCACGCGCTCGCGAAGCGGACTCGTTCCCGCGCCTGACGTCCCGCCAGATCGAGAACAAATGCGGCGTCGCCCCCTATTCGCGCTCCCCAACCCCGAGATGGACTGGAGCGGCCGACACGGCGGTGACCCGGACCCCCTGCTGACAGCCGCCCCGCCGGAACCTGCCCGCGGCACAGAGGTGGAGCCCGCGACATGCACGACCGCCGACGGGCCCGCGGCCACCGAAGCTGCCACCACTGCCCCCCTCGCCTGCCGGCCGACTGAGGAGGACGGTCTCCCGTTTCCAGACGGGTTTGATCGCGTCGGCGCCCCGAGAACACGCCGGATCCGAATGTGAGTCCCCCGTGCCACTTTCTTCGCTTCCTCCCTTCTCCAGCCGACAGTGTGGCATGCTAACGTTGCCGTTTAGTGACACAATGAAGGTTGCAGAGCTCCTTGAGCTCTGCAAGTCCTTCAATCTCCCGCTCGGGGGCAAGAAAGCTGTGCTGCATGACCGGCTGCAGTCGTTCAGCACAAATCGTGACAGCTGGGACAGGTAAGTTCACACACTCTCACTCATGCATGCACATGCATGCCAGCTGGTGGCAGGACTGGACTGACACCATTGTCTTCCCCCTGACAGCCTTCTTTCCGGTGTAACCCGCCCACACAAAGGCCTGCACAACCTGCCAGACCCACAGTCATGTGCTCCAACTGAGAAGACCACCATGAAGAGGTCAAGGATGAAGCAGTCAGCAAGGTGGTGTGAGCTGCTGTTTTCCAAGGACAAGTCAGCCACCCAACCACAATCTCTCCTTGTCAAGCAGTCAAAGGACAATTGCACACAGGCTGAAAAGGATACTATCATTCCCTGGGTGAGTCATCATCACTCTCTGTGGTGTTGTGTGGCTCTGAGCCAAGCTGAACTGAGCTGATGGGGCCCATCAGGCACTTTCCATCATCAAATGCCACCTATACTGTCCCCCATCATCAGAAACAGAGCCACCCCAACCCTGTTCCTCAGCAGTGGTCTCACTTCCAGTCACAGTGACATGCCCACCTCCACCTGCCCTGCCAGTGACTCAGAGGCATGTCTCAGAGCATATTCAAGGCCCACCATCTGCCATGACCTTGGGAACAAGTGTCAAAATATATAACTCCTCCGAGGTCCTCTGACTTACTCCGGACCTGTTCCACTCAACTCCGAAGCTTTCACCTACCAAGTACAACTCCTGACTCCGGAGTTATTCGGAGTTGACTTGATATCCAGTAATGTCTCCTTTCTCTTTCGAACCTCCTATTTCCTATTCCGGACATTACGTCGGAATTACATCGGAGTTCATGCGCTCTGATTTCTGTCAGTATTTTAGACAGTCCGCTTTGTCATCTCTCCCTCAGTTGTTCCACTACCACTGTGCAACTGAGGTTAGTCTTTTAGCTACATCTAGCTTTCCTTTTACTTATGTTTGTAGTCTGGGTATCTCTACCCCTCCATAGGTAAATAAACAGTTGTTTCACTACCACTGTGCAACTGAGTCTGGGTATCTCTACCCCTCCATAGTCCACAGATTTTGAC